>PVIR01038183.1:0-14582 GCA_004026965.1 Petromus typicus
CCAGGCATGGTGACTCGTGTTTATTATAATCCCAGCACTCAGGCAGGAGGATCGCTGTGAGTTCAAGGCTTGCCTGGGCTACATAGTGAGTGCAGGACCAGTCTGAACTACAAAGCAAGACCCTGTCTCAAAAAAAAAAAAAAAAAAAGTGATTGCTGAGTGCCAGAAGTGCTGGGGCTGCAGGAGGCTGATGGGGGAAGTTGAGGGTTTATCGTGTGGTAGGCGGCAGGGCCAGAAACATCCCGGCTGCTGCAAGTGTCCAAAGGAGCGCATACAGCAGGGGCAAGGGCCAAGGATGCTGGCTTTGCCCCGGAGGCTTGGAGGAGACAGCTGACGGCGGCGCTGCAGCAAGACTCAGTCCACTTGGGGTGCGGGTTTCCTGGAAGAATGTCAGGTGGAGGGCACCTGAGCGGAAGAGGTCTGAGGTCCCCGCGCAGCAGTGTGCAGGGCCGCGCGTCCCAGGTGCTCAGAGCTATGGCGGGTGTGGTGTAGCTGGATGACAGGCAAGGCACAGAACCGGCGCTGTTGTGAGTGGCTTGGGTCAGAGGAGTAGCGTGCTGTGGGTGTGGCTGGACAATTCCTTGGGGCCACTGTGATGCAAACGGACTGGGGTGCAGCAGAGGAACAGAGAGGCGGGAGGAAGGGACAGGCAGCGCGGGGGAAGAAAGCGTCTCCTGGAGGAGAAAGTTAGATGGCGTTCACCCCATCCACACCGCCTGGAGAGGGGAGAAGGTCTGAGCCGGAGGATGGGCGAAGGGAGCCGACCGAGAGTCCTTTCAGCAGACAGGTAGGAGGAAGTGGCTATAGTGAAAATGGAAATGGGAATCGGGACTGGGCTACAGCCAAGGAAGGACAGAAGGAAAGTAGTGGGGGCCGGCAGGGGGCACTCACCTCCTCCACTGTGGACGAGCTCGCTGCCCAGAGCTTGCAGGTGGCGGGCAGTTGCGTTAGGGGCAGAGCGGCGAGTGCTGGGGACAGAGGGAGAGAGCAGCGAGGGCTGCGGGCAGCAGTCATTGCGTGGTTTCCGGCAGGAGGCCGTATCGGATGGCCCTGAGCGTGTGGCAGCCCTTTCCTAACTGTCTCCTTTCCACTTGTGTTTTCTTTTCACTAGGAAAAGACCTTGGTCTGGCCTTTGAAATCCCACCGCACATGAAAAACCAAGCCCTCTTTCCTGCCTGTGTTTTGAAGGTAATTCTGAATCGAGTTAAACAGTCTTCCAGGGTCCTAAGCTGCCTGGTTGTCATTATTAGATGAAGAATTTTCATTTGCATTCTCTTCTTTGTTCAATGCTAGAATGCTGAGCTGAAATTTAACTTCGGTGAAGCAGACTTTAAGTTTCCGCCAAAAGATGGATTTGTTGCTCTCTGCAAGGCTCCGGAAAGTTACGTGGTCAAGTCGCAGCACACAGGTACTCACACAGCACACAGGGCACTGGTGCTTCGATGGTTGCGTCTTTCTGCTTGCTGTTCAGTCGCACGCTCTGTGACAGCAGTGAAATCAGGCCCGGCCCAGTGTAAAGCCCTCTCAGCTTCCAGCTGGGTATTCGGGGTGTGTCAATCACTAGATGACCGTACAGACGTGCCAGCTGAGTGAGCAGTCCTTTTCACCGTGTATACAGAGCCTGAGGGCCAGGGACACAAGTGATCACCATGGTCAGAGACCAGTGAGTGGACGACAGGCATAACGTCCTAGCAGTGTATTTCTAGCTAGTTTATCACAAAACAAAATGGTCATTTTACCAACCCATTGATCGCTCGCCCTTATTCTAAATAGATTTCATATAAAGGAATTTGATTTTCCTTTTTGGAAATACTAGCTTCATTTTGTTTGACTGTGTCCCTTTTGACAATTGGTATTTAAACATTTTGATCTTAGCACCTTTGTGCTCATGTTTTACAAACACCTTGGATTTTTGGGTGTGGCCGCATGTGTTCTGACCTTTTTCTTCCCCCAGGCAACGCACAGGTGACTCAAACAAAGTTCCTCCCCAACGCCCCAAAGGCCCTCATTGTGGAACCCTCCCGGGAGCTCGCTGAGCAGACTTTGAACAACGTCAAGCAGTTTAAGAAATACATTGATAGCCCTAAATTAAGGTAAATCTTCCATTGCTCTCAGGTATCTGTTGAAAAAAATAAGGTGACCGTTCAGTGCATGTATGGGATGCATACATGTAAGTATTTAAATCTCTTTAACTGCAGGAGACAGTAACGGTGTTTCTATGTGCCAGGCCTGGTGGCACGCACCTATAATCCCAGCACAAGGGAGGCTGAGGCAGGAGGATGATTTTGCCAACCTGGGCTACATAATGAGCTCAAAGCCAGCCTGAACCACATAGTAAAAAAGCAAAAGAAACCAACAAAAAAACCAAAACTTGACTTAGTAATTTTAACAAGTCTTCCATGGAGGGTCTTGGATATTCAAACACTGGAATAACAACAAGGATTCTAAAGGGAGTGTTTCAGTCCACGTTAGTTGTATGACTTCACCTTCACAGGACACGGGCTGCTCTATTTCTGTGAGATACTCACTGGAGAACTCAAGTGTTTTCTCCTGCTCTGTGGCTTCCATTTTTACTCTTGAACTTGTCCTCAGACATTCCTGACTCCCCAGAAGTCTGGTTTATTGCTTTCTTCTGTTGCTGGTTTTCGTCATATCTTAAGCAGGCTTTGCCTAAAGCAAGGTCTTAAATCTTCTCTGGTGTTTTCCTGTTGTAGGTCTCTGGTCCCTGGGAGGTAGTTTCTGGGCCTGGTGTGAAGAAAAGGCTTTTCCTTATGCATATCCGCTTGTCCAAGCACTGTTTGTTGAAATGAGAAAGATTCAAACATCATAAAAGTGCTTTTTGAGAAAAGCGAGTCTTTGATGCCCTCCTCCAAGTCCTCGTAACAGTCTATAGAGACAACCTTTTACATGGACTTTTCCTATCCTTTCAGAGATACGTTTTACAAATGTCTGAAACGTAGATGGATACCAGGGTTAGAGGACCCTGAATGACCCGGATGTAGATGGCTGTGGGATAAGGGCTAGTTCTCATACACTTCTTCTCCAGTTACTCAGTGTACCTGGCTACTAGGAATGAAGTGCTTTGTTTCCAGCTTCCTCATTGCTTAATTTAGGTTCTTTCTCAGTGACTTACTTAACCTTAATTTCCACCGAAAAGAAATGAGTGATGACCCAACAGTGTACAGTGACTGTCTTGATCACTTCTACGTCACTGGACGCAGTCAGTACCCAACACCCATGATGTACAGGAGAGGTATATTTGGCTCATGGCTTCAGTCCATGGCCAGCTGGCCAGTACATGACTGCAAAAGGGCCTGTGGAGTTGAGCTGCTCACCTGGTGGTCAGGAGGCAAGAGGACGGAGCTGGGAACAAGAGCTAGCACCCCCCCCCCAACCACCCCACCTAGTGACGTCCTCCAACCAGGCCCCACCGCCTACAGCAGGTTACCCACCAGGAACCCATCCGTGATGGATCCACCGAGGAGCGCAGCACCTCTGATCTATCACCGTCACACACAGGAGTCTCAGGGACGTCTTAGATCCAAACCACAGCAGACTTTAATGTTCTCCTTACCGGGCGTTTGTTTCAGGGAGCTGCTCATAATTGGAGGTGTTGCGGCTCGGGACCAACTCTCTGTGCTGGAGAACGGGGTAAGTTGCCCTTTGGGTTCTTAAAAAGGATTGTGTGGGTCACTGCGGGGTAATAGGGTTTTTACCCAGGAATAACCAAGTGAGGACGAAATCAGGGCTACACGGTGTGGAGTGCCAAGTGTTAGTGATTTGTGAGGGTGGCGGCAGCGGGGTGCAGGTCACTGTGTTGCCTTTTGCCATGTATGTTTGGAAAGTTAAATCACACTTGCTGTCCTTTGAATTAGATCCTGTATCTTGTAGGGCTGAAGCTGAATCCTAGGGTGGTTGCTCGCCTGCCCTATAATCAAGAAGGCTGTGATTTTCATATTATAAACATCAGCTTCGGGGCCGGGGAGTTAGCTCAGTGGTTCCGGCGCCTGTCTTCCAAGCTCAAGAGCCCGGGTTCGATTCCCCGGTAACCACATACCATACTGGGTGTGGAGACTCATGCCCAGCAGCAACCAGTACCACATACCACAGTGCCGGGCGTGGTGGCTCACGTCTGTAATCCCAGCACTCAGGAGGCAGAGGCAGGAGGATTGCTGTGATGTGAGTTGGAGGCTGAGCTCAAGGCCAGCCTGAACCACAAAGTGAGACCCTGTCTCAAAAAAACTAAAAAGAAAAAAAAAAAACATCAGCTTCATAGTCAGTAGAGTAGTGTTGGCCTCATTGGCAACAAAGTGAAACTTGTACGTATGTGAACAGTTTGTGGCTGTGAGGAGCACAGCCTGGCATGCCACCTGGCATGCCAGCTGGGTGTGGACTAATTATGACTGTGACCCAGTCTGATCATGTGACTTGACTGTTAATAAGAGCACTTGTCGGGCACCCCACACGGGGCATGAGCACTTCGTCTGTCTTCTCTGGGTTCACACCCCTTACAGAGCAGGCACCAGAAAGCACCCTAGACCACAGGATGAGTCAGGGACACATGGCTCAGGACTGGTGCAATTTGGATTTGAGATGAATTCCTGCAAATTCAGCTGATTTTTGGCTTGGGAAATATGTTATTTATTAGATTATGCATAGCAAGTAAGATTGTCCAAACCTGGTTGCTAATGTCCTCCTATTGATTCAAACTGAGCACAAGTTTAATTGCAGCTCCGACATCCATGTGGTTCCAGGCAGACAGCCAGGGTTGCCATGCTAGGGGGCCTCTGCGGTCTCATTGGGCGCTCTTGCCGTTGGCAGGTAGACATTGTCGTGGGGACTCCTGGAAGGCTGGATGACTTGGTATCAACTGGAAAGCTGAACCTGTCTCAAGTTCGGTTCCTGGTCCTGGATGAAGCAGTAAGTTGGGATATGGTCATGCACTGAGAGAAGTTTGCTTGTGTGGACAGCGAAGAAAACTGTACTCTAGAGTCTGACACGAGCTCAGTTAGTCAGCTGTCTGTGTGCCGACGCAGGGACAGGCAGCCCTTCAGGCTGTGCACCTGTGTCCTGAGGGTTCTCCCATGCTTGGGTTGGAAGTACTAGGAACACTGTCCCTGTTCTCGTTGCTCCCTGGAGTGGTGGCTGTCTCCCTGGCATCCGCCATGCGGGAACTGTGTGTAATTCAGGACTATATGTGGTCCAGGAGTGGCGATGTAGCCAGCAGTGTGCGTGCAGGCTCCGTGCAGACTCTGCTCAGTCTGGGAAGCACTGGAGTCCATATCTGAGGAGCAGCCTGGACCCCGTGCCTGTGAATGTGGTACTGAAATAGTTTCGTACCTTAAATATTTCATGTCATTGTCAGCCTGAAGTCCTCGTCTGTTACATGAGCACTTCCTGTTTTAATTACCTTATTAGATCTGTAGATAGGTTTGGTTTTACTTCAAATAGCTCTTTGTACATAGATCATTTTTGCCTACTACAAATTATTTCTTTATGTCAAGAGTTACAAAATGCAGACCATGTGTCTTGTAGAACACGAATGTGTGTGAGACTTTTGTGGTCGGCTTCCAAATTACTTTCAAGATAGGCTGAACTGGGGCCAGGGATGTAGGTCAGTGGTGCCATGCCTGCCTTACAAGTCCCTAGTACCACACACACACAAAGAAAAGATTAAACTAGTCTCTCAGCACTGAAGTTTTTAATTTCATATTAATCCTAATCTCAAGGCATTTTTTAGAAGCTGTTAACTCTTGTGTTATTCTTAGAACACTAGTATTTGGTTTTGGATTGGTTGTTGTAGCTTTTTATATTTTAATCACAAGGGCTTCAAAAGTTGAATTTGAACCTTGTCTGTAAATACCCAATAAAGGCCCGGGGATATAGCCCAGTGGTTCTGGCGCCTGTCTTGCAAGCGCAAGGACCTGGGTTTGATCCCCGGTAACTACATAACAATACTGGGTGTGGAGACTCACCCCAGCAGCAATCAGTACCACATACAACAGTGCCGGGCGTGGTGGCTCACTCCTGTAATCCCAGCACTCGGGAGGCAGAGGCAGGAGGATTGCTGTGATGTGAGTGGCCAGCCTGAACTGCAAAGTGAGACCCTGTCTCAAAAAAAAAAAAAAACAATACCCAATAAAAAATAACTCTTCTGAAACACGGGGATTTGAGTGTATATGGGTTAGTTCTCTTATCTTAAGGGTAAATTTGATTGAGACAAGACAGTTGAAAAGTAACACTGACTACAGATGTCGCTCTTTGCTTCTGCAGGATGGCCTTCTTTCTCAGGGCTATTCTGACTTTATAAATCGGATGCACAGCCAGATTCCCCAGATCACCTCCGATGGGAAAAGACTTCAGGTACCAACAGCTGATGTGGCGCACAGGACTTACGAGAGCTGTTATGTAGAATGCAAAGCCAGCGTGTTTTGTTTGGTGTATTTTCCTTTTACTGTTTTCTACAACGTTTTGGTACCAGACTAAACAATAGATACAAAGCAGGCATTAGCTTTGTATAGAAATCCTCAGCTGTCCTTTCTAACAGAGCAGTGAGGGTTTGTATCCAGAATGCTGGTAACTTCAAACCTGGAAAAAGTTACTTTCTTTGTAATCATGTCTTCAAATACTGCTCTCATTTTTTGCATTCTTGTTCCTTGAGAAGCATGTGAGAGGGCGAGACTTTGAGAGATGGGTTAATAGGAGCTCAGGGTCCTCGGTTTCCAGTGCCCCACTCATCCAGTGTGACATGTAGGGACAGGACGGCAGGCGTCCGTGTGGTGTGGACTGAGCCCTCTCGGCTCCCGTGGGTGGGAGCTGCTTGATACCCAGATGTTGCACTCACTCGCAGCTCCCAGGCTGCCTTGTCAGACGCCACACTGTATTCATGCAGCACCATGTGACCCTCACAGACGTTCACACTGGGGTTCCCGTTCATAGGTGATCGTGTGCTCTGCTACCCTGCACTCTTTTGATGTGAAGAAGTTGTCTGAGAAGATAATGCACTTCCCCACCTGGGTAGACCTAAAGGGAGAGGACTCCGTCCCAGACACCGTGCACCACGTGGTTGTCCCCGTGAACCCTAAGACTGACAGGCTCTGGGAACGCCTGGGGAAGAACCACATCCGGGTGAGTCCTGTCCTGAGCCCGGCTGGAGTGAGCAGTGTGGCATGGGCTGGCCAGGGCCAGGGCCTTGAAGAGTCGGGCAACGGGTCAGAGGTTGGGGGGACTGCAAACGCTGGGGCTGTGAAAGGCCAATGAACCAAAGTCAGACACCCCACCCTTTATCTCTTGCTTTGTGAAACACTCGTCAGCTTCACTGGCATAATTCTTACCAGTGTATGAGATTGTATTATCTACTTTCAGAATTAGTGATTTCCATTTTTGGTGATATTTTAGTAGGCCCCTGATGGGCCTTGTTCTCCAAATCCATTTCGTGTGGCCGCCTGTCACGTAACCACTGTCACTCTGCTGAGTCACATGGTTTTGCCTACAGAGTATGAACGTCTGAAACGCAATGGAAAGACAAATGTCATTATTCTATTAGAAAACATTCCTAATCATTCTGTCACCCTAACCCTTCCTATTTTTCTCCCGCGCTGTGATAGACCGATGACGTCCACGCAAAAGATAACACAAGACCTGGGGCCAACAGCGCAGGTAAGCGGAGAGAGTGGGCTTCGGAAGTGAGCTGTGCGGCTCCCCAGAAGGACAGCCGGGGTCCTGCCGACTGGAATGGGAAGTTTGAAAAGAAACGAGGGAAACCCCGGTACACTCTGCTTAGGGGAATGTTAATGACCCAGCCTAGGAGTCGGTTTCCCGTCTTAGACTGGAATCCCCGTGGGGCACAGCACCAGTGCATTTCTCCGGAGGCAGATTTTTACAATGGCCCTGAGATTACAGCTGGAAGATTCTGTTTTGGGATAAATAACAATACATACAGTTACAACTGAGGACAAGCACGGCAGTGATCTGGTTTTGTGTATAGGTGGTCTCTTGGGTGGTAAAATGTACACAATATCAGCTTTACCATTTTCAGGGCTTTTGCTGCCTATCACAGTAGCCCTAAATAAAGTTATGTTCTACAGCCATCACCACTGCCCCCTCTGGAATGGTCTTGACTTCTAACCAAGGATGCACCCTCTGGATGTTTTATCAGTTGCTAAAAAGCCCGAGGACAGAGGAACACTCTGTACAGAGCAGAGGCTGTGTGCTTCATGCACAGAGTGTTTCAAAGTGGGTAAAGTACAGTGGGTGCAAGGGCAGTGCTGACATCAGAGGACTTCTGGTAGGGTTGGCCTGCCTCTGCTGGACGTGTGTCCACAAAGTGGATCATCTGGAAGTCTGAAGAGCTTTCCTGGAAGTCAGTTTCGTGCGGGACTGGGTTTCCCAGAGCATGCGCAGTCTCTCTTCCTGTGGGAAGAGTGCACACTCCCTGCATCCCCCATCGGGAGCGCTTTCCTGGCGCTGCAGTTTGTACTGCATCTGTGCTTCTGTGTGAGGTGTGTTGCTCAGCTTGTGCCGCAGTAAGAGGCCCAGAGACCTTGGAACAGGGCCTGCAGAATAACAGCTATAGCCCAGCCCGGTGCAGAGCGGCTGGATCTGACATGGAGATTTTTGTTCCTTACAGTGGGCTGTGGGTTTCCTAGTGCTTGGCCCGAGTTGGAGAGCAGATTATTTCTGAGAAGGGTTATGATGAGCAGAGCAGCCCCTCAGGAAGGGCAGTGTAGGAAGACTATGACTGGCTCCTCACAGTGTGTGTTTGCCTGGGTGGGTGAGTCTCTGTGTTCCCTTGTGAGAGGTATGGTTGTGTTTGTGTGGTCCACAGAGTAGCCTAAGAAATTACAGAAACAAACACAAGTGGGCGGGTTCACTCATAGTCTGTCGCCCTCTCATTCCCTTCTCATTCCATCTGGTCTATAATAGAGCAGCATCATCCAGGAGAGGTAAGCAGTAGGTCTGTGACAGGCTCCAATTGAGAGTCTGTTGATGCCGCTGATGTCACACTGGTATTTCCAGAGATGTGGTCTGAAGCTATCAAAATCCTGAAGGGCGAGTATGCTGTCCGGGCCATCAAGGAACACAAGATGGATCAAGCAATCATCTTCTGCAGAACCAAGATCGAC
This sequence comes from Petromus typicus, assembly GCA_004026965.1. Taxonomy (NCBI): domain Eukaryota; kingdom Metazoa; phylum Chordata; class Mammalia; order Rodentia; family Petromuridae; genus Petromus; species Petromus typicus. The sequence continues at coordinate 9,126 of PVIR01038183.1, forward strand.
TGCGATAACTTGGAGCAGTACTTCATGCAGCAAGGAGGAGGTAAAGTATCCCCCACCACCTCACACCGTGATACAGCCACGGCACTGTCTGTGAGTGCCCAGGGCATTTCTGTGTCACCCGCCTCAGAAGAGCAGTGAACTGTGCACTTAGAAGCATCTTCACCACATGGCCTGACCTGCAGCATGCTGCGGCTTCACTTCGTCTGGGAGGAGTGTAAGGCCTTTAATATGAAACTGCACAGTGTAATCCCTAAGCTGACAGAACGTGTGTCTTCTAGACCAGTAAATGGGGACAGGGACACGGAGGGAAAACTCCTAATCAAGGAAGGCTGAGAAATGATGAAGGAAAAATAGAAAAAGGATGGTCAGCAATTACAGAAAAGATCAGTCGTGGAAAACTTCTAAATGTGTGAGTAGGTGAACGTCTAGAGTCGAGTGCTGGGATGCAGAGCGTGTTATGTACCGGGTGACACTGAGCTGTGTGATGACTGCTAAATGCCTAAAACCTGAGGACAGGGAAAGAGCAAAGGGGAAGGGGTTAAAATACGCATCCGGTGAAACACGAAGCAGCAGTCAGCCTGGCTGTGTCAGTAAGATGCAGTAGACGGTAAGACAGATCACTACCAAAATAAAGACGGCCCCTAGGACAGTACAGCAGTACGCAGCAAAGACATGGTGATTCTGACTGTGCTCATCTTACAGAGCTCCGTGTGTGAGTCACCGGCAAAAGGTCTAATTAGTTGTACTGCAACCATGTGTGCTAAACCAAAAACACCACCATAGAGCTGGAGCTTTAGCTTAGTGTTTCTGTCGTCTGCCTTGCAAGTGCAAGGTCCCAGATTCAATCCCCAGTAACCACTTAGAACAATGCCGGGTGTGGAGACTCATGCCCATCATCAATCAGAACCACATACCACAGTGCCAGGTGTTGGGGCAGAGGCAGGAGGATTGCTGAGTTTGACACTGAGCTCAGGACCAGCCGTAACTACAAAGTGAGACCCTGTCTTTAAAAAACCCCAAAAAACACCACCGAACGTTGTCAAGGCTGAGCAGCACTTGAAATAGTCTTGCAGCACTGAGCAGAACACAGTGTGGTACGAAGGAAGGGACACGGTTACTCTGGGTGACCTCAAAGACAGCAAGTGGAGAGGGTGGGTCTAGATCTTCGAGGTGACCGAATAGTCACCCTCGTTAGTCCAGAGGGACTTTGCTTCTTCCCCAGTAGGAGAATGGTGGGTGGTACATGGTTGTCCCTGGGGGATGGAAGGACAGTGACAGGAAAATGTCTCAGGTGTCCTTTGTGGGTAATCTCCATGGGACCTTGTCAGAGCTCAGCAGTCACGAAACAAGGTGTTACACTTCTCATGTGTAGCCTTTGCTCAGAGGAAAAGTGCTAAGCAGATACTGACTCCACACACTGGCCTTCACGCTGCCCTGGTCACTTACCCACAAACAGAAGTATAGAAACAGGCGGGCGCGTTGCCAGCGGGGCTGCAGTGAGGATGGTGCGGTTAGTGCTGGAGCCCAGGCGGCACAGAGGCCTCACTTTGACATATCTTTCAGTTTTGCTCTGTGTTCAAAAACATAAAAAGTTGACAAATATCTAAACTAAAAATCGACACACACACACAAGGTAACAGCTGAGGCCCATTATCACTGAGGGGAAGACTAAATCTTGGATCTGTATTTCACATATTACACCAAAGAGATGAAAACGGGTATGGAGAACTTGAACACCAGCATAAAGCCTGGAACTAATTATCATGGGAAGATCTCATTATAGGGCCAGGGATGGAGCTTAGTGGCATTGCACATACCTGGCAAAGACAAGGTTGTGAGTTCGATCCCCAGTTCTGCATTAAAAAATAAAGATTTCATTATATCATTCATTACAGTGAACAGTTCAGGAACATTTTCCAAGTCCTCCAAATAGATCACTTGGCTGTTAGTTAACTTCTTTCAGTCAGATTTTGAGTGGAGCCGACTGTTACACTGGAATAGCTCAGCGACTGTGCCGCTGGAAGTTCTGGGCCCGTGACTTCACCACGACATAGCTGCTTTTTGTGTTCCTTATTTTAAATCGACACCTTTAAGAACATTTTACTTCCTTGAATTCTTGAGCATGCGTCATGGAGCCTGGCGTGGTACAGAGGACAGTTACACCAGAGAACTATCCTTCTAGGGTCTCCTGGTGGTCCTGGGCTCTGTTGAGTCCCACAAGGCCATTCGGCCTGAGGCAGACGTGCCTGCTGCTGTTAGCACAGCTGTGTGTGGTGCTTCCTGTGGAAGGCTGGCTGTGCTGCACTGGCCTGTCTAATAGCACCTAGGCGCCCTTCAGGTCTGCTGCAGCCAGGACCTGATGCCGCATTGCTGTGGCCCATATTGAAGGCAGGCCTGGTGACAGTGCCCTCAGGAAAGGTGGGAGCTTCCCTATGTATGTGTCATCCTGGCTGGAGTCTGCTTATCTACTTTCCGGCCCACAGGGCAGGGTGACTCAAAAGCAAGGCAGTATTAATGCTCCACAGAATTGATTTTCATAGCATTTCGCCAGTGACGGAGGTGGTTGGTGCCACTATAGTCAAGGGAAAGTTGGGCTATAGATCTTCAGACACTTACATGGCGAATCGAAGCCTGAATTTTGCTGGTTCTGTGACAGTCTCAGGCATTCTGTTCTCCGAGGTCAGACACTGAGTGTGTTTCTCCCCAGGCCCTGATAAGAAGGGACACCAATTCTCGTGTGTCTGTCTGCATGGCGACAGGAAGCCTCATGAGAGAAAGCAGAACTTGGAAAGATTTAAGGTACTCACGTCCCGTTGTCTACACTTCTCTCAGACCTAAGAGGGGAACTGATTCTAGTCTTAGTGCCAGTTTTTTTTTTCTTTCAGTTAATAATACATTATAATTCTTCCTCTTCAAGTTTGAAAGGTATTTCTCAAGATTGAGTATGTCGGGCCGGGGAGTTAGCTCAGTGGTTCCTGCGCCTGTCTCGCAAGCGCAAGGACCCGGGTTCGATTCCCCAGTAACCACATAACAATACTGGGTGTGGAGACCCACACCCAGCAGCAACCAGTACCACATACCACAGTGCCGGGCGTGGTGGCTCACGCATGTAATCCCAGCACTCGGGAGGCAGAGGCAGGAGGATTGTGATGTGAGTTTGAGGCTGAGCTCAGGGCCAGCCTGAACCACAAAGCAAGACCCTGTCTCCAAAAACCTAAAAAAAAAAAGATTGAGTATGTCTGCAGATAAGCCCCAATTTAAGCAGTGGGTTGACAGCTTTGATGTCAGTAAGAGAAAGCAAGATTTATCCAACCACAGATTTATTCAGCTTTAAGGTCATGATTCCTAGTGTAAAAATCGCGAAACTCGGTCCAGTAAATTGTGATTCTCTTAACCTCTGACCTGGTCGTGACATTCAGATATCGGGAGGGTCTTAGGTAGTGGAAGGGTAACGCCTGCTTTCACTTCTCCTATATATCCTGATACACTGCCTTTTCCCTGTTCTCCTCAGAAGGGAGATGTAAGGTTCCTGATCTGCACCGATGTGGCCGCTAGAGGGATCGACATCCACGGAGTTCCTTACGGTAAAGGGAGAGTCCTGCGCCTAAGTAAAGCTCCCCCGAGTCGTGTGAAAACTTAAGAGACTAACAGCTCTTGGTGATGACCGCTTTTCCCTCAGTAATAAACGTGACCCTGCCCGACGAGAAACAGAACTACGTCCACCGCATCGGCCGCGTGGGAAGGGCAGAAAGGTACCCCTCCCCCTCTGCCCTTTTCCCCTTAAGCTTCTGACCTAGAACAGAGTCTGACAAGGACTTCTGCCCCTTCCTTCCAGGATGGGCCTGGCCATTTCCCTGGTGGCAACAGAAAAAGAAAAGGTAATCTCTCTGAGGTTCTGCTTTAGCCATTGTGTGGATTATGACTTCAGATGTCAGAAAGAAAAAGCTGTTGGGTTTTTTCCCATTTAAGTTGGATTCAGTTATACATGGACTCAAAATGGACTTTTTATGGCATCTTTCTCTTTATATTCATTGAGTAGAAAAATAATAGGATGAGATTTAGGAAAGAAAACTATGCTGTGTTTTCCCTAATAGCCTTAGTGTAATCATTTTCATGAAAAAATACTGAAGTACTTTGGCACAGTACCACAGAAGGTTGTGTGGCCGGCAAGGTGACATTTCAGTATAACTACAGATTCACAGAAGAGTATCCCCAGTTGCACATTTTGCTCTATTAGTTATATTATTCTCATGATCAGAATATTTATATATATTATTTGTTTTTAGAGTTTTGTTTTTGTTTTTTTTTTTTAGACAGGGTCTCGCGTTATAGTTCAGGCTGACCCTGAACCCTTGTAGCCCTGGCTGGCCTTGAACTTGTGGAAATCCTCCTGCCTCTGCTTCCTGAGTGCTGGGACTACAGGCGTGAGCCACTGTGCCTGGCCTGTATTTTACTTTTGACACTGGTCTAGGAAGAGCTTCTCCAGTCCTTCCTCATTCACCCAGACTTTGTCTGAGAGTCCCTTTCTGTGGCCCTATAGTCTAGAGGAGTCCTGGTCCTTCTCCGAGAACTCAGAAGACCCCATCAGGACCTGCTTCCCAGCAGTGGTGACAGCCAGGCCCACAAGATGTCCTTCCAGGGCTGTAGGGAAGGGAGATGTTCGCCAAAGCGAGTGGGAGGAGGTCTTTGGCTGAGTGGCCTCCTCACACCTGCGGCGCCTACCCTTGGCAGGTCTGGTACCACGTGTGCAGTAGCCGCGGGAAAGGCTGTTACAACACCCGGCTCAAGGAGGACGGCGGCTGCACCATCTGGTACAACGAGATGCAGGTGAGCGGGCCCTGAAGCCGTGTGGCCGCCCGAGGTGGGTGCTGCCAACCTTAGCTGTGGTTTGCCTGCAGCAGCTGGGCTTCCTTGCTCCTACCTGCCGAGGCCTTCCAGTGCTCGGAGTCGGGTTCAGTGCAGTAAACACGCAGCTCTGTCCAAGTGGAACTGCTCGCGAGTGCTTTCCTTCCCCCTCCCTCACAGCTGCTCTCTGAGATAGAAGAACACCTCAACTGCACCATCTCCCAGGTGGAGCCGGACATAAAGGTCCCAGTGGATGAGTTTGATGGGAAGGTCACCTACGGTCAGAAGAGGGCTGCCGGGGGTAAGTGCGGGTGTGAGGGCACGGAGCCATGTGTGAGTTCACTGTCAGTGTTCATGTCGGGTGGTCGCGAGAAGGGACCATTTAGCTATCAATGTCCACATGTACCTGGACCCAGTGTGGGATCACTGGGGAGAACAGGACAGTGACTCTGAAGAAGGAGTCGGAAGCCCCTCTGTTTTTGGTGCTGAGGAGCCTTTAACAACAGTGACGTCCAGTTTATGTGCCCTGCGCCCAGGACACTTCATTCTCTTCTTCATGACCATTTTGATTTGGCTGAGCTGCTAGTATGAAAGTGGAGAGGCAGTGGGAGG
>PVIR01038184.1:0-14675 GCA_004026965.1 Petromus typicus
TTTTTTTTTTTTTTTTTTGCCTGGTGGTACCTAGGATTGAACTCAGGACCTTTTGTACTTGCCAGGCAGATGAGGCACCACTGAACTAAATCTTGGCCCTCAAATACTTTTTTCTACATCAATCAAGGTGGTAGCAGCATTTTTCTACTTTATTCTATTAATATGGTATATTACATTGATTTTTGTATCACCCTTGGATTCCTTACCTAGATCACTATGTGCAGTCTTCCTTGCTATATTACTCGGGCTGGCCTTGAGCTCTTGAAGATGTCCTTGTTCCCAAGCCTTGTGAGTAATTGGGACTATAGGCCTGCACTACCATCCCCAGCTAATCCTTTTAATGTGCTGTTGAATTCTGTGTTTGTATTTTGTTTAGAGTTTTTACATCAGTATTTATTATAGATATTGGTGTGTGCTTTATTTTTTCTTGATGTGTTTATTTGACTGTGGTACCGGGGTTAATGCTAGTTTCATAGAATTAGGTTTCTTGGACCAGAGATGTAGCTCAGTGGAGCTGTGTCCTGCCTCACAAGTGCAAGGTTGTGGGTTCAATCCCTGGTACTGCAAAAAGAAAACAAAATTAGATTTCTCTTTGATTTTCTGTAATGTCATCTTTTTACAATTCTGCATATTAGGGAATATGGATACTTGTCTTTCTTAGTGTGATTTATTTTGCTAATGTTCTCCAATTTTATCCATTTTCTGTGAGCAAAAGACGCAGTTTTATTCTTTACAGCTAAATAATACTCCTTTGTGTGTACATCACACTTTCTTTATCCATTTATCCATTGATGGGCATCTATACTGGTTCCATTATTTTGGCTGTTGTGAATTGTACTACAGTAAACATGGGTATGTAGGCATCCTTATAGTATCCTAATCCATGCCAACATTTATTTTTTCTTTTTGTTTTTTGTCCTTCTGTCTGTCTCTGTCATTCTCTCTGTCTGCCTGTCTATTTTGTGTGTGTGTGTGTGTGTGTATGTGGTACTGGAGATTGAACCTTGGGCCTTCTGACTGAGCTACAACCCAGCCCTTTCTATTTTTCATTTTGAGACAAGGTCTTGTTAAATGGCCCAGGCTGGACTCACTCTTATGATCTTCCTGTCTTATCCTACCTACCAAAATGCTAGGATTACACTGAGCCCTTTTTCTTTTCTATTTTGAGGCAGTATCTCACTCTACATCCCAAATGGGCCTGGATATTTAGATCCTCCTGCCTCAGCCTTATAAGTTGAAATTATAGGCACGTGTCACAAAGTTCCACTTCTGAACTTCTTTTGAGTCAGGGTCTTTTGTAGTTCTGGCTGGCCCAGAGCTCACTATGTAGCCCAGGGAAGCCTCAAACTCACAGCAATCCTTCTCCCTCTGCCTCCCGAGTGCTGGGTGAACCACCATTTCCGCCATTGTGGCATGTTGTACTGATTGCTGATGGGCGTGAGCCACCATGCCTGGCATTGTGGTATGTGGTTACTAGGATCGAAGCTGGGACATTGCACTTGCAAGGCAGGTGCCTGAACCGCTGAGCTAAGCCTCTGGCCCCTGAACTGTTCTTGCAAATATTATATATGTTTTTTTGTGTGTGGACCCTGAAATTTTTTTTCCATTACCTAATTGGTCACTAGTGAATTTTTTTTTTTTTTGAGACAGTGTCTGCCTGTGTAGTTTAGGCTGGACTTGAATTCACTGTGTAGTTCAGGTTGGCTTTAAACTCGCTGTGATCCTCCTGTCTTAGACTCCTGAGTGCTCGAATCATAGGAGTGCGCTACCATGGCCAGCTAGCAATCTAGTGATTTGACAAATTAGTTTAGATATCTAGATTTATGCTTATTGGTTCAGTGTTGAGTTGTAACTTTTTCTTAGCCTTCGCTTTCTGATTGCACAAAAACTAAAAGTCAACTTGAGGATACAGATTATGGCTTCCCTCTATTTTCAGAGCCTGGGACTAGCCTTGAGTTTATGGTAGCCTTCCAAATTTTCTGGTACATGCCGGAGCTTTTCCATCCCCTTTCTATTCCATTATGTTTCTCTTTCTCCATCCTCTACCTTTACTGCTGTTTTATTTGTCTGGGCCTTTTCTACTTGCAATCCATTGGACAAACCCTGCCAGTCCCCAGGAACCTGCTCCACTGAAAAAGACCTGAGATAAATGAAAGAAAGGGATCTTCCTAAGCTGGCTATCAGATAAATGACCAGACCGGTGAAGACTGGTAGTCATTATTCTTTGAGAATGAAGTCTGTATTATTCCATTAAGCATCCATTGATTGCAGTGGGAAAGAGAGGCAACTCCTGCCCGACAACACCAAGCTAGGGAGTGAGGCATGGTAGGTACGTAAGTTAAAATGCTTTAACGGTCTCAACAAAATTCAGCAGCTTTTTTATCAAGTGTTCCCCTGGTTATTATAAATTGTTGATTAGATTCCAGAATTATGAAAATTGATTTCTTAGGCTGGGTTGTGGTGGCTTGTGCCTATAATCCCAGCACTTGTAAGGCTGAAGTAGGAGAATCTCTACAAGTTTGAGGCCAGCCTAGACCACGCAGAGTTCAAGGCCAGCTCGAACTCCATAGCTAGACCCTGTTTCAAACAAACAGACAAACTGATCCGGACAGTTTATAATCAGAATAATTGTTGCCTTAGTAAAGAGTTTTGGAGTTACTACTTTTAGTGACATCATTCTTGGTGTTTGTGTGTGTATGTAGGTGTTTGGTGATGCTGGGTATCAAACTCACTGCCTTGGGTGTGCTTTACCACTGAGATGCTAGTCTAGCTCGTATGTGTAAGTATATTTTAAAGATTTTTTTTTTTGTTTCTTTTTTTTTTTTTTTTTTTTTTTTTAGGTTTTTTGAGACAGGGTCTCGCTTTTGTGGTTCAGGCTGGCCCTGAGCTCAGCCTCCAACTCACATCACAATCCTCCTGCCTCTGCCTGCCGAGTGCTGGGATTACAGGCGTGAGCCACCACGCCCGGCACTGTGGATGTGGTACTGGTTGCTGCTGGGTGTGGGTCTCCACACCCAGTATTGTTATGTGGTTACCGGGGAATCGAACCCGGGCCCTTGCGCTTGCAAGACAGGCGCCGGAACCACTGAGCTAACTCCCCGGCCCTCTTTTTTGTTTTTTGAGACAGGGTCTCACTTTGTAGTTCAGGCAGACTCTGAACTCACTATGTAGCACAGGCTACAATCTTCGTGCGTGTGCCTCCCAGTTGCTGGCATTATAGGAGTGAACTACCACACCTGGCCCAAGAATTCTTAATATCATGTTAGGGCCATCAATGTTTACATAGTCCTTTGTACTATCTGTTTTTGACCCTATATTGTTTCATATTATGTATCTATTTTTATGTTTGTGAATTCTTTGATAAATGTTTTATTTTATCTTTATAAACACTTGAAAGGCTTAAGGTGAGCCAAGAATTATTTTAGACTAGTTTTTCAGGTTTTTTTTTTTTTTTTTCTGGTACTGGAGCTTGAACCCAGGACCTTTATACTAACCTACAATCCTGGAAGCTTCCTCACCCCTTTAATTTTTTTTTTTAGGTTTTTTGAGACAGGGTCTTGCTTTGTAGTTCAGGCTGGCCCTGAGCTCAGACTCCAACTCCCATCACAGCAATCCTCCTGCCTCTGCCTCCTGAGTGCTGGGATTACAGGCGTGAGCCACCACGCCTGGCACTGTGGTATGTGGTACTGGTTGCTGCTGGGCCTGAGTCTCCACACTCAGTATTGTTTGTGGTTACCGGGGATCGAACCTGGACCCTTGCGTATGCATGACAGGCGCCGGAACCACTGAGCTAAATCCCTGGCCCCCCTTTTAAATTTTTGAGATTGTGTCTCAAAAAGTAGCTAGATTTTCCAGGTGGGGGACTCAAACTTGTGAGCCTTTTCCTTTAGCCTCTGGAGTGCTAGGACCCAGCATGAGCTACCATGCCTGGCCAAGTGGTGGTAGTTTTGAGTTGGACCCAATAACAAGGTGTTGGTGGTAATTGGGATGAACACATGTTCCTGGGAGAGGATTCAGCTGGGAGTCCAGCCTGGAGAATGCTGTGCCTTTAAAGAGACTTTGTTTCATTTTACATCTGGGGTTTCCTCCAGAGAGGCTCGTGTGTGAGCAGGGGTTTTGGAGGATTACTGGATCCTGGGGTGCTACAGCTGAAAGTGCTGTTAGGAGATGGGATCTGCTTAGAGGAGGCAGATCACAAGGGTCCTCCGCCTCTCTGTTTCCCTGCCTCCCCTATAGGAAGTGTCCTCAGCCCATGCCCTTCCCTGTGCTTTCTTCTGTGCTGGAGCCGGCATATGGACTGAAGCCTCTACAAAATATCCGCCAAGATAAACTTCTTTTAGTTTGTGAGTTTTTGGTATTAAGTTCCAATGATGAGGAATATGACTAAGACAGACGTTGTCTCAAAAATAAATACCTGGGGATGAAGCTTAGAGCAGAGAGGCTCTGGGTTCAGTCCCCAGGATAATAGCCCTTGCATACCTTAAGAAAAGTGATATTTTGTGGGAGCAGCTGAGCAGTTGAAATTTTTCCTCGTTTTCATAAGATTTATAAAACTAACATTTGTGGCTAGGCTTGGTGGCACACACCTGTAATCCCAGCACTCACGAGGCAGAGGCAGGAGGACCACCATGGATTCGAGTCCAGCTTGAGTCACATAGTGAGTTAAGACAAGTCTAAATTCCATTGTGAAACCTTGTCTCAAGTAAACAAACAAACAAAAGAACTAACATTTGTTTGTGTAATGATAGATAATAAGTATTTGTTGCTGTCTCTCCAGGAAAAGAAAAGTTTTCTTTGCCTTGGGACCGGATTTCTGTGATGATCATGTTTCCTGCCTCTAACAGGATGGTAAATTAATAAAGAGTAGAGTGATGGATGATACTTACAATATGACATATCTGCCATTAAGTGAGGATAGGTTTTTTTTTTTTTTTTGAGACATGGTGTCACTTTATAGTTCAGGCTGGCTCTGAGCTCACTATGTACGTAGCCTAGGCAAGTCTTGAACTCACAGCAATCCTACTGCCTCTGCCTCCCAAGAGCTAGGATTACAGGCATGAGCCACCATGCCCGCACTGTGGTATGTGGTACTGATTACTGATGGGCATGAGTGGCCATGCCTGGCATTATTGTATGTGGTTACCAGGGGATCTCTACTAGGGACTTTGAGTTCTCAGGGCTGGAGTCAGAACCACTGAGCTACACCCTGGCTCTAGCTTTGTTTTTACTTAAACTGAAATGTTGATGAGGTACTGAAACTGCTGTGCTTGGAAGCTTTATATAATGTAAAATAAATCAAGATATTTTCAGTACAGGGGATATAATGTTATTAATGGACTAGAATATTGAAAAAGCATTAGATTAAGACCTTACTTTCAGTAACTTTTAGTTCTGAGTCTTTAATAACTTTGTGATCCCAAACTTCATTTTTTTCTGCCCTTACCTGTAGTGGTATTCTTAGTTGTGTTAGAGGCTTTTACCTCTAAAATTCTATCCCAATTTGTGTTCTATAATCATCCAATTAAATACTAAGATAAACCAGAGTTGATGGTTCATGTCTGTAATACAAGCATTCTGGGAGGCTGAGGCAGGAGGATTTAAACTTCAAATTTAGCTTGGGCAATTTAGTAAGACCCTGTCTCAAAAAAAAAAAAAGTAAAAAGGGTGAGGAGTTAGCTCTGTGTGAGACTGGCTTTGAATTCACTATGTATCTAAAACTGGCCATGAATTCATGTTGATTCTCCTGTCTCAGAGTCCTGAGTTCTACAGGTATGTGTCACCATGGCCAACTTGGGAAGCAAATTTTATAGCTGGAAGGTGTCTTTTTTTTTTGCAGTACTGTCGATCGAACTCAGGACCTTGTGCTTGCCAGGCAGGTGTGGCGCTGCTGAACTATATTCCCAGTTCTGGAAGGTATTTTAATAGTTAACTAGGAAGGTCTCTTGTGTTACATATAAGTAAGAAAATTGAATTGGCTTCAGGTCATAAACCTAATTAATGATTAGGACTAAAACTAAGGTGGTTTGCTGTCAGTTCAAGGCTTTTGGTCCAGTACTATGTTAGGATGTTTTCTGTGTATTTTATAGCAATTAAGAAAGTAGAATATTTTTTATAAGGTATACCAGAACTACTGTTCCAGAAAATAAACAATACCTGTTGGGTCTTAAAGTGTTTTTGTTTTTATACTTTTCTATCTCAAGCACAATTTTTTTTTTTTTTTTTTTTGGAGACAAGGTCTTGTTTTGTAGTTCAGACTGGCCCTGAGCTCACTGTGTAGCCCAGGAGAGCCTCAAACTCGCAGCAACTCTCCTGCTTCTGCCTTCTGAGTGTTGTGATTGCAGATGTGAACCACCATGCCTGGCACTGTGGTATGTGGTACTGGAGATTGAACTCGGGACCTTGGGCTTACCAGGCAGACACCAGAACCACACAACTTCAAGAAAGTAAATCAGCTACAATGCTGTTATGACACTGGATTGTTTTGAATCTTTTTTTTTTTTGGTACTGAGGATTGAACTCAGGACCTTGGATTTGACAGGCAAGCGTGGCCCCAGTGAGCTACTTCCCAGCCCTTCTCATTGATTTCTTGTGGTCTTGTTCACATATGTCAGTTTTTTCTTTGCTATTTAGATTAACATGTGGTAATTTTTTTCCATGGTGATGTCACCTTCTTTTATTTATTTCTTTATTGGTCTGTGGATTGAACTTGGGACCTTATTCTTGCCAGGCAGATCTGGAACCACTGAGCTAAATCCCAGGCCCAGATTTTGCTTTTTGATTGAATCTGCCAGTTAGTGGCTTTTGATTGTGGCGTTTCATTTACACTGAGAGTTTTTAGTGTCGTTGTTACTTTCCCATTGCTGATTCTTTTTTTTTTTTCCTTTTGTTTAACTATTCTTCTATTTCAATGTGCTTTCCTTGGGCTCTTGTTGGCTTTACTATCTCTGTCTGATACTCCTTAATTACTTTCTGCAGTGCTTGTTTGGTGGTCTTCAATCTCTTTGGCTTCTCTTTGTCATGGAAAGTTTCATTTCTCCATTAGTTTGAAGAATAATTTTGCAAAATGAGGTGATTTTGATTGGCAATTGTTTTCTTTTAGGACTTGAAAAACTTCAATCCAGAGTCCTCTTAGCTTTCAGTGTTTGTGGTTAAAAAAATCTGTTATGCTGATAGGTTTGCCTTTGTAAATTGTTGGATGTTTGTCCCTAACATGTTGTAGTATATATGGTCTGTATTTCTGCTTTATCTCTTTTTGAAATCTCTATTTTTTTTTCTCTTTGAGACTTCAGGCTGGTCCTGAACTCAGCCTGGAACCCAGCAATCCTCCTGCATCTGCCTCCTGAGTGCTGGGATTACAGGCGTGAGCCACCACGCCCAGCACTGTGTTATGTGGTGCTGATTGCTGGTGGATGTGAATGACCATGCCCAGCTTTGTTGTATGTGGTTACTAATCAACCCTGGATCTTGCCCTGGATCTTGTGCTTGGCAAGGCAGGCTCTGGAACCACTGAGCTAAATCCCCGACCCTGATATCTCTAATTCTTTATTAAAATGTTCATTCGTGTCTCGTACTGTTTAATTCAGTCAACCTTTGTGTCTGTAAGCATATTGAACATTTTATTGATGAAATCCTTTATCTTTTTTTATGTGGTTTTTTTTTATTAGAAGGATTTTATTTGTTTGAAATACTTTTTAGATTAGGGTTTGGATATAAGTGTATTGTTACCAAATGATACATTGTGTTTTGTCCCCTTCATAAGGTAATTTTTACTGAAAAGCAAGTGCTATGTCAACAAAGGTTTATGTAATAATTTTGTTTCCTGCTTAAAACTTCTAGAGTTTAGAAAATGTAATCCTGTAAGTTTCACACTACATTCCAGTGTTTTCACAGCTCTCTCTATATTTTTTTTAGGGTTTTTTGAGACAGAGTCTCTCTTTGTAGTTCAGGCTGGCCCTGAGCTCAGCCTCCAACTCGCATCACAGCAATCCTCCTGCCTCTGCCCCCCAGTGCTGGGATTACAGGCGTGAGCCACCACACCCAGCACTGTGGTATGTGGTACTGGTTGCTGCTGGGTGTGGGTCTCCACGCCCAGTATGGTATGTGGTTACCAGGGATCGAACCCGGGTCCTTGCGCTTCCATGACAGGCGCTGGAACCACTGAGGTAAATCCTTGGCCCAACAGCTCCATATTTTTGTAAGGGACTGAATTAGCACTTTAAATCCATAAATATAGATAACTAATATATGAGGATGGCATGGTCCATATTCGTTGTAGATTTCCTCTATTCCTTTTTTTTTTTTTAAAGTATTGTTTGAATTCTTTTTTTCTTTTTTTAAGGTTTTTTGAGACAGGCTCTCGCTTTGTGGTTCAGGCTGGCCCTGAGCTCAGCCTCCAACTCACATCACAGCAATCCTCCTGTCTCCGCCTCCCTAGTGCTGGGATTACAGGCGTGAGCCACCACGCCCGGCACTGTGGTATGTGGTACTGATTGCTGCTGGGGTGAGTCTCCACGCCCAGTATGGTATGTGGTTACCGGTGATAAAACCCAGGCCCTTGCGCTTGCAAGACAGGCGCCGGAACCACTGAGCTAAATCCCCGGCCCAAGTATTATTTGAATTCTTTATTGGTACATTTTATATACAAATCATAACTACGTTCAACATTGGGAATTTGAACCAGTATATGATATGAGTTTATTCTCATTTTTACCCATTTCCCTACCTACCCTACATCCCCCCACCCTCATATACATATGCTTTCTTTTTTTTAAGATCATATTTTTCCTTTCCTCTTATTACTTTTCTGTTTTCCTTTGAATATTTTCTATTTCACAAAATTTATCGTATATTCTAGAGCTCATTTACATCTTTAGCTTCTCATACCAGAGAAAAGATATGATATTTACATATCTGGATGTACCTTGTTTTTTTTCACGTATTTTTTGACTTCACTGAACACTTCATGGATTTACTTACACTTTTCAAACATGTTAACCTTTTGACTTTTGATTCCTTTGCCTGTAACTTCTCTCTGAAATCAGTTTTGGGTGAGTAAAGTGTTTTGGGAGGCATCTTGTTGCCTTTTCCCTCATGTTTCTGTTGCTCTGTGCTGAGTGTTGAGGAGCAGTTGTGGTAGAAAGACCCCATTGCTACTGTACAGACTTGTTTAGTTAGTATATATTTCCCTGTGAGATGACATTGACTTTGGTTATGTTTTGGTGATCAAGTACCTAGTCAGCCTATTTAGTGTACCAAGATCAGTCTTCGTGGTTGTGTTGGAAGGCAAGAACCATCACTGGTTTTATTCAGCATCTGCAGAACTAAGGATATATCAATCATGTAATTTAAAACATGTTTAGCAGTTTTATCCTTTTTTTTAAAGATAGAGTCTTGCTTTGTAGTTTCACGCTGACCTTGCATTCACTATATAGTTAAGGCTGCCCTTGAACTCAGCCATTAATCCTGCCTCAGCCTCCCAAGTGCTGGGATTGTCCTCTTTTCAGTAACTTAGAAAGACTGTCATGTATATAGTACTTGTGACAAGTGGCTTGAGATGTAGATGCTGAGAGAATGAAAAAGGAAGAAACAGAAGAAAAATTTTAAAAAAGTAAGAAGAAAATACAGATAACAAATCAAGCGAAGAAGACTTTTGATATTTTTATTTTAAAAAATTGATTTTATTGGTACATTTTATATACATGTTGTGATCACAGTTGACACTGAGAATTGTACTAGTACACGACACGACTTAGTTCTCATTTTTTCCCATTCCCCTGCCTTTATTTAATTTTAAAATTGATTTTATTGGCACATTTTATATATACACATTAAGATCACATTCAACAGAGAATTTGTACCTGTGCATGATATATCTTGATTCTCATTTTTCCCATTCCTCTGCCCTCCCTACAAGCCCCACTCCCCCATATATATAAGCTTTGTTTCTATTTTTACCTTGGTATTGTTTTTATACCTGGAATTTTCCAGGTCATTGCCCCGTGTGCCTCCTTCTGCCTACATACATTGTTCCTCTCTAACTTTCTAGCCTATGAATTCAGTGATGTTGGAGGCCTGCAGAGCTGAGCAGCATTTTGCTGGCCTTGAGAGGCTTCCTTCACAGGCAGCAAGCTCTGAGGAGTTCAGAGGGTGGGTGGCGGTGGCGGTGTGCCCCATGGGCCCAGTTTGTTGGTGTTGGGTGCATTGGTAGGAGTGCTTGCTTTGCCACTATTGCAGTGTCTTTCTCCTACTGTGGATTACTCTGGATGCAACTGCTGCCTGCCCGTGAGAGTCACTGTCCCTGGGCCTCTCAATATCTGGTTCCCTCTGGCTTTCAGTTTCTTTAGTGCTCTGATCTACAAATATCTCATTCATTGGGCTGCTCTGTCAGTGTGAAGGCAGTTGGGACAGGTAGGCACTAGACAGCTAAGCTGGGCACTGATTGCAGCAGCCTGCCATGCAGTGTTATATGTGGCTTCTTCTCTCGGTGAGTTAGGTCTTTTCCCAAGATGGCTTGTCCGTTTGACTTAGTGTGTAAGTAGTGCTAGGATCAAGGGGCAGCGCAGCTTCTTTTTCTAAACAGCCCTGATGCTGGAGCTCGTCTGATAGGATTCTACACTCCACTCCTTCCTGGTATTTGAGTTTTTCGGTGTAGTTCTTCCAAATGTTGTTTTATTTTGTTTGTCTCATTATATAGCCAAGCCTAACCTTGAACTTGTAGGAACCCTGCACATAGGTCTTTTTTCTGAATCATTTAAGAACTGCTGTTTTTAGTCAGCCACAATTATGTTTTTGAGACACATCCCCACTATTAGTTCACGCTGGGCTTGAACTCACTATGTATGTTTGTTTCTTTCAGATGGTCTCACTTTTGTAGTTCAGGCTGGCCCTGAACTATGTATCACAGGACAGCCTCAAACTCATAACAATCCTCCTGCCTCTGTCTTCTGAGTGCTGGGATTACAGGCGTGAGCCACCACGCCCAGCATTGTGATATGTGGTAGTGGAGATTGAGTTCAGGACCCTGCACTTGCCAGGCAGATGCCGGAACCATTGAGCGAAATCCTCGGCCCTGGAACTCACTATGTAGCATATTCTGACCTCATACTTGCAGTGATTCTCCTATGTAAGCCTCCCGAGGACTGTTACAAGTCATCACCACCACGCCTGGCGCATAATTCATTTATTGTGCAAGTTGGAGTCCTTGCTTTCGTTCTTTTGAATGTATACACAGAGGTGAATTGCTAGGTTATAATGTAGCTAGGGATGTAGCTCAGTGGCGCTGCTGCATGCCTGGCACATGTAATGTTCTGAGTTTGATCCCCTGTTTTGAAAACAAAAAACTTTAAATTTTTATCACTTTCTCCCTCCCCTCCCTGTGTAAAAAACTTTGGATTTTTCCAGTTTTCACTTTTTTTTTAATCCTTTCCTTTTTTCCTCCCTCCCAGTTCACCTTCCCATTTTATTTATTTATTTATTTACTTTCTTCCTATTTCTCAAAACCTATTATACATTTTAGTCCTTATTCCATTTATGGTTTTTCATACCAAAGAAACAGTGTGGTATTTAAACTGTATGTATGATTTGTTTTACTTAAGATGGTCTCAAGGTCCATCCATTTAGCTAGAAATATCTGAAGCTCATCCTTTTTTTTTTTTTTTTTTTTTTTAGGTTTTTTTTGAGACAGGGTCTCGCTTTTGTGGTTCAGGCTGGCCCCGAGCTCAGCCTCAAACTCACATCACAATCCTCCTGCCTCTGCCTCCCGAGTGCTGGGATTACAGGCGTGAGCCACCACGGCTGGCACTGTGGTGTGTGGTACTGGTTGCTGCTGGGTGTGGGTCTCCACACCCAGTATTGTTATGTGGTTACCGGGAATCGAACCCGGGCCCTTGTGCTTGCAAGACAGGCACTGGAACCACTGAGCTAACTCCCCGGCCCTGAAGCTCATCCTTTTTGATGCCAGAGTGTAGTACTTCACTGGATGAAATAAAAATCTCACATCTTTATCTGTTCATGGGTTGATGAACATTTGGGTTGTTTCTAAGATTTAACTATTACAAACTGAGCTGCTGTAAACTTAGGTGCATATATGTTGCTGTGATGTGATGCTTTTAATTCTTTCATGACTATACCAGCACTGAAATAGCAGGATCAAATGGGACCTCTAATCCTAGGGTTTTTTTAGTATCTTTTTTTTGAGACAGGGTCTTGTTGGCCCTGAGCTCACAGCAATCCTTTTACCTCTCTGCCTGCCAATGCTGGGATTATAGGTGTCAGCCACCACGCCCAGCACTGTGGTATGGGGTACTGATTGCTGGTGGGCATGAGTCTCCATACCCAGCATTGTTGTATGTGGTTCTGGGGATGAACCGAGGCCCTTGCACTTGCAAGACAGGCGCCAGAACCAGTGAGCTAAATCCCTGGCCCTATAATCCTGTTTTTTTTTTTTTTTTTTTTTTGAGAGCTCTCCACAGTGGTTGTACCAGTCTACATTCCCACCAGCAGTAGTGAAGGGTTCTTTTCTCCCCACAGCCCCATCAGCATTTATTGTGGGTTGGTTTCATCTTTTTGGAGTGAGATGAAATCTCAGCATTTTTAAAATTTGTGTTTCTTGGCCAGGAATTTAGCTCAGTTGTTCCAGCATCTGCCTGGAAAGCACAAGGTCCCGAGTTTATCCTGGTACCACATATCACAGTGCTGGGAGTGGTGGCTCATGCCTGTAATCGCAGCACTCAGGAGACAGAGGCAGGAGGATTGCTGTGAGTTCAAGGCTAGCCTGGGCTACATAGTGAGCTCAGTGCCAGCCTGAACTACAAAGTGAGACCCTGTCTCAAAAAAAAAAAAAAAAAAAAAAAAAGAAATAAATTTGTATCTCTTGAATGACCAGTGATGTTGAACATTTTTATAAATTTTTTTTTGCTGTTTCTGCTTCATCTGTGAAGTGTCTTTGCATTTCAGATGCCCCTTTTTGAATTTGATCTTTAAATCTGGGGGGATCTGATTTTTTAAAAAATTTTTTTAGGTTTTTTGAGACAGGGTCTCGCTTTTGTGGTTTAGGCTGGCCCTGAGCTCAGCCTCCAACTCACATCACAGCAATCCTCCTGTCTCCGCCTCCCTAGTGCTGGGATTACAGGCGTGAGCCACCACGCCCGGCACTGTGGTATGTGGTACTGATTGCTGCTGGGTGTGGGTCTCCACACCCAGTATTGTTATATGGTTACCGGGGAATCGAACCCGGGTCCTTGCGCTTGCGAGACAGGCGCCGGAACCACTGAGCTAACTCCCCGGCCCCCTGTGACAAGTTTTGTTCATAAAATTTTTTCCTACCCCATGGCTTCTAGGAGTTCTTTCAGAAGATTTTATGTTTGTTTTAATATTCAGATCTTTGATCCATTTCGATTTTAGTTTAGTGCATGGTTAAAGATACAGATCTTGTTTTTAATCTCCACCAAATTGAAACCCAGTTTTTCCAGTACCATTCATTCATTCATTCATTCGGACAAGGTCTTGCTTCGCAGTTCAGGCTGGCCCTGAGCTCAATATGTAGCCCAGGCAAGCCTCAAACTCATAGCAGTCCTCCTGGCTCTGCCTCCTGAGTGCTGAGATTACTGGTGTGAGTCACCATTCCTGGCATTGTGGCATGTGGCGCTGACTGCTGGTGACAGTGAGTGACTACACCTGGCTTTGTTGTATGTGGTTATTGCGAATCAAACCCAGGACCTTGTGTTTGCAGGGCACTGGAACCACTGAGCTCAATCTTTGGCCCTGCACTACCATTTATTAAAGAGACTGTCTTTCCTCCATTGAGGGTGTTTGACTCCTTTGTCAAAGGTGAGGTGGGTCGCTATATGTGATGTTGTTTCAGAATCTTTGAATCTGTTCCACTGATCCTTGGGTCTGTTTCTCTGCCAGTACCGTGCTGTTTTTATCACAGTAGGTTTGTGGCGGTATTTCAAGTTGCTGATTGGGATACCCCCTTCCATGTCTTTGTTTTCTAGAATTGCTTTTGCTATTCTAGATCTCTTCTGGTTCCAAATTAATTTTATGATTGTTTCCTCTAATTCTGTGGGCTATCTTGGAATTTTGATTGAAATCGCATTAAATCTGTAACAATTTTGGAAATAAGGCCATTTTCGTTTTCCATTTTAAGGCCATTTTATATTGCTTTTTCCTTTGAAGAACAAGTGATGATATCTTTCCTTTTCTGATAACCTCTTTGGTCATTTTTAGATTGATGTAGTTTTCAACATAGTGGTCTTTTATTTCCTTCATTAGATTGATTTCTAGGTATTTCATATTTTGGATGAAAAACACAGTTTGTATTTTGGTTCCGGAAATCGAACTCAGATCCTTACACTTGCTGGGCATTTGCAACACTGCTGAGCTAAATGCCTGGCCCAAACCACAATTTTAGAATTATTATTTAAAAAAGAAAAGAATGACAATTTCATTTTTCACATTTTGCTTGTCTCCTTTCTCCCTTTTTTTTTTTTTTTTTAGGTTTTTGGAGACAGGGTCTCGCTTTTGTGGTTCAGGCTGGCCCTGAGCTCAGCCTCAAACTCACATCACAATCCTCCTGCCTCTGCCTCCCAAGTGCTGGGATTACAGGCGTGAGCCACCACGCCCGGCACTGTGGTATGTGGTACTGGTTGCTGCTGGGTGTGGGTCTCCACACCCAG
>PVIR01038185.1:0-14704 GCA_004026965.1 Petromus typicus
TCCTCACCCTCTGTCTTTCTCTCTCTTTTTCCTGGATGTCACAAAATGAGTAGTGTTCTCCCCATCACTGTGGTGATGTTTTTGCTTTGGAAACAAAAATCATGGATTAATTCCTTTAAAGCCATGAGTCGAATGAACTTCTCCTTCAAATTGTAGATGTCAAGTGTTGTGTCCCAGTGATAGGAAAGTCCTTAATACAGAAAATTAGTACCAGAAGTGGGGTCATGGCTATGACTGTACTTGACTGTGTGGTTTAGAAGCCTTTAGAATTGCTTGTAAGGGAAATTTGGAAAGACTTAAAGGTGTGGGACAGAGAAGCTGTAGAATGCCATAAATACAGCTTGATGGGAGATTCTAGTGAGAGATCAGAATACCAGAATGCTGATAGAAATTTGAACAGTAAGAGCCAAACTTAGGAAGTTTCAGTTGGGAATAAAGACATCACTGACACTTGGATTATTAACCCATAGGTCATGTGTATTATACTCTGACAGGAAATTTGTTTGAATTTTGTCCTCCCCTAACATTTGTGTGAAGTTGAATTTAGAGGCAGTAGACTAGTTGATCTTATGTAGAATATTTCAAAGCAGTTCAAAAACTGCTGTGACATATATATTACTGGCTGCTTTTAGCCAGGTCTTCAGTGAAAATGAAGAGCAAAAAGATCACAAAGATTAACAGTTTGCAGTTTTGCTAGAAAGGAAGTACCTAAAAATTATAGGAGAGAAAACATGGTTGTTGAAAAGTTTAGCACTAAAAAGAAACCAAGCACTTTCCAGCAGGACAATAGGAAACATGTCTTGAGTATTTTCTTCATCATAAAGTTTTCAGGAATTGTCCTGATCCACTCACTTAAGGATCAAGAATATAAAAGAGTGAACTGCTTTGAATGACTTTCTTTGATATGAAAGCCCTGGGCTGTTCTGCTCACTCAAGGCTGCCTTGGGAAGAATACCCCTAAGTTCAGTGATCTAGGTCCTCAAAAGCAGCAGCAAACCATGGTGCAAACAGGTGGCAGATCTTGGTGTCATCCACATGATGCTAGGTTTTCAGGCATGAAAAATGCAAAGTCATGCAATCATGAAGGTGTCAATCTAGATTTAAATGGAATATCTCGAGTGGCAGAAAATGCTCCCAGAGACCGCAAAGCATGTAGCTATGAGAGTGAAGCTGAAAGTGCAGCAGAGAATGAGAGAAGAAATGGACATGTCAAGAATATTGGTCACTGGCTAAGGAAAGCCACCAGCAATGGATGAGCAGTGTTGTTGGACATAATACCTGAGATGCACAACTTGTAGGAGGAAAGTTTTAATCAGACTCATGGTTCAGAGGATTCAGACAGTGGGTGTCTGGCTTTAAGGAAAAGAGGATCCTGGGGGAAGGAAGTGGTGGAGAAAAGCTTTT
The DNA here is from genome assembly GCA_004026965.1 of Petromus typicus. NCBI lineage: Eukaryota > Metazoa > Chordata > Mammalia > Rodentia > Petromuridae > Petromus > Petromus typicus. The sequence goes on from PVIR01038185.1 coordinate 1,405, forward strand.
CAGTTCACGTTTTCCAGGAAGCAAAGCGAGGGAACAGTGCCAGAGGGGAAAGAGCTAAAGATCGTCCATAGTAACCATGGTCATATCTCCATGATCCATCTAAACACACCCAAGAGTGTGCTTTACTAATTTTGTAGTTGTTTCTTAATCCACTGGACTTAATAAAAGAGGATTAATGGTCACACTGTATCTTCTTCCCTTTTAAGATGAGAATGTTTATCTATGCCATTGTATGATGGAAATGTTGAAAAATTTTTAAACAAAAGCTAACAGCTAGTACTTTGCTTTGAGTCTCAGAGGAAAATAGTGGACTTAGACTTTTCAGCAATGTAGACTCTTAAGATGTTGGTAAATCTTAGAGATAAGAGATGTACTAAATTCATTTTATACAATCACATAAACATGAGTCTTCAGGGACCAAAGGCAGAATTTTATGATTTAGTTCTAAAAGGTCCTCAACATTTTTCATTTGTTTAGAGATGGATCACTGGAGCCACAACACTGATGGTAAATTCTTGGTTTTGCCTCTTTCCTTTTAACTACTGCCTACTTGTGATGGAGTAAACCATATTTCCTCCACTGTGGCCTTTTGCCATGTGTAGGAGTCAACCAACCATGAACTGAACCGTGTGAAAACCATGAGCAAATACACTTATTTTCCATTAAGTTGTGGCTGTCAGAGATTTTTGTTCCTGAGCTAAGAAAGTACTGTTGTAGTCCAGTGTTGCATGAAATTATAATTCTTTGAAGGTATAATTCTAAAAAATGGAAGTTAAATTTTGAGAGTATTAAACTTAGCTGGGTCAAGTTAAAGACTAAAAACTACTAAAAAGATGTGAAGAACCCACCTTGGTTTAATACAATTTCTATTTCTTAATCACCTGATCAAATTTAAATTAAAATATTAATTTTGGATAAAAATGAAGTTAATGAAATCAAGTTAGTTCATGACCTAAAAATATTTATTTAGCTTCTCTAGGAAACCCAGTATATGTGGAACACCAGTGTATGAGTCAGGGTTCACTAGAAAAATGGATTTTATTGATTTAAAATTAATATGCATTTACAAAGTAAGCTTACAAAGGCCACCCGCAGAGTCAGGTTTTGAAGAGTGCAAAAGGCCAATATACAAGCTGGAGACCTGAAGTAAAAAATCAAAGACCTAGCTAGAGCTCATTGTAGAGTCCTGTGTGAGCTGGAACCATACAGCTGGTGGTTCTGTGAAGGAACCCAGGAGGCAGATGCCAAAAGTGAAGGCAAAGACTGGAGCACCTCTGTTGAAACAGAAGCTAGCCTTCCTTCTTCCTGTTTTTTCTTCTATTCAGTCTAGCAATCTATTTGTTGGTGTCACTCACACTCAAGGTGCATCTTCCATCTTCAGTAAATCCACTCGGCCATACCCACAACTTTGTTAAGCCAAATAACTGGGTGTTTCTTATTTCAAGTTGACAACCAGTGTCAACTTTGTTTTCTAAAGGTCTCTAAACAATAGATGATTTCATCCAGTGGTTTACTGGATACATAATATGATGCAAATAATCTCTTTGGGTCTTTTTCTCAGTAGTAAAGTTATAGAGTTGAATTAGAAAGAGATATATCTTTGGAAACTTCAGCAATGTGTGAATTGCATTTTTATTAGTTGATGAAATAAATTAAAGGTACTAGTAGAGTGAAATAGAAATCTTGAGATACAATGTTGTACAATAAATACTTAATACATTTATCAAACATGCTTTTTACATTTAGTTGAAAGTGTTGGTCTAAAATTTATGACTGTCCCAAAAAATGTCAACAAGAAACATAATGTGTTCAAAAGAATAGCAGTAAAAATTCATAGTAAATTTGTTTTCCAAATATATATACATTTTAATTTTTGTCATTTATATTTATTTCTCTTAGAAAGACAAAACTCCAGATCAGTTTGTTCTATTTTTAGAATATGAACTCTTATGCTATACAGCACAGTGAGAAACACACACAGGGAAGGGTGAGAGTCCATTGGGTGCCATGTGCACACTTAGGCAGTGGAGGGCTCCAAGGACGTCTTTAACTGAATCTGAGGATTTTTACGGAGTTAGCTCAACAGTGTGACTCAGGAATTAAATTGAGTCAGAGATTTGAGCAGATTACATTTCTGATGACAATGAAGGAAAAAAAAAAAAGCTGAAATAGCTCTACAGGGAAGACGTTCATTTTTCAAACCTGTTGGCTTCACCGTCTTCTTCTAGGAGCCCATCAACCATCTTCCTTCCTGGCTTGTCTAATGTAGGAAATTGTAGGTCATTTTGATTTGTAGTTCAGTTGTATCTGTTCTTTAAAGATTTGTCTTCTAGTCTAAATCTTAGGTAATAGTACTTAGATCTAAGCATCTTCACTGGGTCCAAAAGAATATTCTTATCTTGTATATTCTTTCAAATATTACAGTTTTTCTGTTTTATTTTAAAGAAAATTGCATTTCATTTTCCCACAGAGATCTCAGCCTGCTCTCTTCGAAGCAAAGTCAAAGCATTTCTTCTGTGAGATAACTTAATTCCTAAAATTCATGCTGTTGGGCTAGGTGGCCAGAAATCAAGTTGACAGTACCCATTTATGCATTTTAAATCTGCACTAAATTTTTCCCACATGAATTTTTCCCACACAAATTTTTCTCCTTACTGCAGTTTCTGTTTTTTCACAGAAATAGTGGATTTGCAACCTCCTTATGGAAATTCTTCACTGAATGAAAAGAGGTTCCTATATTTGAGTACTTATTATTTTCAAGAAAGATAGATAATATTACCTATCTTTTTCCACCTGAGGGCTGAGTATGATTAGGCAAAGCTCTGCAAACCAGGTTCAGTTTGAAGAATCCTAATGGAGTCTCCACAGCAGAACATGATTTCTGTCGTGTTAAGTACTTGAATGGATATCCTCATCAGTGCTATTGTTATTATTATTTAACAATACTGTACAAAATGCTTAAAAATCTTTCATTGGATGTTCATAGTAGATCCACTGAAGTAGGAAATATTTTCTCATGATAAAGTTAAGAAAAATGAGGCTCAAAGAGGTTAACCAGCCTGCTGGGAACCTCACAGTTAAAAAGCAGTAAATAAGTAATTGATTCCCTAAAACACATTTTACTTGGTGTTATTATGAATCCCCAGTAGATGGTGGTCCAAGGGTACACAGGATAATAGGAGAGTGAAATCATAATAGTTTCAACAATGTAGGATTATACGAATGTCACAGTTTTCCCCATGTGTCTTTAATGGTTAATAATATAATTGGTGTCTCAGACAGGTGGGATTAATTTGCATTCCTATGAAGTTTAAACCAGGTCTAAGCAATATCCTGCTGGTCTGTGTCCGTTTAGTCTATTCAAACTCAGAATAAAATCGGGTCTGCTTTCAGCAAGATGAGTACTGGCTTCACAGAGCAGTTTATTTTTGGTCTATATTTTATTATTTATTTATTTATTTTTTACTGTGTATTTACCATGGTTATTCTTTAATAATTTTGTTATGAAAAATTACTCTTTCATAGAATGGATTTTATATTTTCTTTATTAATACCCATTTACAATATATTAAAAAAATTAAAAATAAATGTACATTACAAAGTTTCAATAAGCTCTATTCAAACTGGCAAAACTAAAGAAATATATTATTTCACATTATAAGAAATGCAGACATAATAAGGACTCCAAATTTGGTCAATAGAGTTTGAACAATGTCTTCAAGGACAAAAGCTCTTCAAACTTCTTCTTTTCAGAATAATACCAGCAGCAGTTCCAGGTGTTGCCCCAGAAACAAGAGGGTTAAAATGAGGAAGACAAACCATCCCTCTTTATGAACTGTCTTAGGAAATAAGACTTAGGAAAAGATGGTAGATTGGATAGGGTAGAACATGTGTTAGACAATCAAAAACAATGTTTGCTGCAATTTACAGATTCTTACACTTAGGCAATAGCTTACACTGAACAAATAATAATCAGCATGGATTATAAATTGTAGAGCTCTTCCCCTTATTTTCAGGCATGATGGACATGCTGTTTGAATCCAAGTTCTGTCTTCCGCTGTGTAGATGGAAGGAACTGCCAGAGTTACATATGCAGTTGTGTATTTTCATTCCATTTACTGTTAATCAGTTTCTAAGCAGTGGTTCTCATGTGTGCCTATGCATGAAAACCAAAACTACATCAGCCAACCAACCAAACAAACACATAAACAGCAAATTAATATACTGGGAATTTAAAAAATAACAGTGCCTCCACCTTACTTCATATAAACTAAATAAAAATCTTTGGAAATATAATCTATAATTTTTTTTTCAAAGCTTCCTCCAGGGATTTATATGTAACCAAGATCTGATCATAGTCTTAAAATAAAAATCAAACATCTTTATTTGAAACATGAGACCTATTGTAAGGCCCTTCTTGTCTTCCCCAAGAGTCTCATATCTCTCTACTTTGAGAGAGGTGAGGTCCCCTTGAGCATCTACAGAACAATACCAAGCTTCTCTGAAATCCTGTGTGTGCCAGGCTGTTTAGGCATACAAGGTCTGACTGAAGTATTATGATGGATGTTTAAATAAAGAAAATTATTACCATAAAAGACACATTGTCATTAAATAATCCCCCCTATTATAATCCACATTAAAATAATCCCCCTTATTTTAAACACTCATTTTGTCCTTCTTGCCACTTTCTGAAGCTGTTTGGAAGTTCTCTTCTGTGTCCTTACAAAGTGTGATAAACAATACGTCCAGTGAATGCTGCACTGTGGCATCCAGCAGAAGAGCAGGCTGGTGAAAACATCGCAGTGCGACCTCATCTGACTTTGACAGGTCTGGCACCCTGCAACTTAAGGCACTGCCCCAAAGTCAAAGTGACCCGGAAGAGAAATGTTTTAAATTGGCTCAGGGCATGGAAGAAGACATTACAAAGCTAAAGAAATTCCCAAAGGACATTCAGAACTACTTCAGAAAATGGTAATAATGATGGGATAAGTGCAGGCTAAGCAAGGAAAACTATTTTGAGGGGGACTAATGACAATGCATCTTTTACACTATAAATTTTAAAAAGTTAAAAAATTCACTACATTTTGCTATCACACCTTTTGCCTGAAATGCCCATTCACCATATTACTATATCACTCTTGTTAGCTAATGCTCAAATTAAGGCTTTGAATGGAAGCACAAGTACATCATCTTCTGTAATATCCTTCTGAACCTCTCCTCAGTCAATGGAAATCATCTGTCTTTCTGCTGTGCTTTCTCATTTTTCATTTATATGTCCATGGCCAGTACCAAAACCAAGTACCAATAAAGTAACTGTCATGTCTCCTCCCATGAGCTATGGGCTCTTAAAAGAATTTGGACAGTGTTTATTTACATTGCTGTCACTTAGCATGCGCACCAGCATTTAGTACTTTTCAAATTAAATTTTCTCCTCAACTTTGGCAAAACTTTCTTTTTATATTCTTATTTTATTTTCACAAAGCTTCTTCTCTTCCAGGCATTCCTCTTTTTAAACATACTAGGGGAACATAACTTTAAAAAATTTAATCCACTTGTGTATAGTTGGAATGTTCTCTTACCATTTATCACTCAACCTTTGCGGGAGGGAGACTGTTGTACTAACTTACTCTCTGATTGTTACTCTAGAGCAAATGGAAAAGGAACCATTCTTTCCTTGAGAGAAAACCAGGCTGTCATTAGTAGAGCAATTTGATGGAGAGTCCACTGTGTTCTTGTCTTTCACATTACAGTTAGGGGGCAAGGTAAATAATCTAACAGTCATTTTTTATTTAATCAGTGGCTGGAGAAAATAAGGCTGTCAGAGTGCTGTAGTATCTCATTGAAAATGGTAATCTGATTTGTTTTTATTCTGAAAAGATAAATATTTCCATGGATGGACTTAGATTCCAAAGTGTGTAAGGGAAGTTATGGATTGTCTCAATTCTTCCAGTTTAGCTCTGACAAGATCGCACAAAACAAAGAAAAAACTTAGTAGCCAACCCCAATTTGAAGAAATTTGTAGGGATGTGACTAAATGAGAGAACAAACATCTAGACAGGCAAAAATATTAGTGAATGGAAACACATACCTATGAAATACAGATTTAATGCTTCATAAAGAAAGACTGAAGAATTCCTTATCACAAACTACAATGAACAGGCCAGGTGCAAACAAAGTAGAGGGCACAGGGCTAAGATGGAAGGAGCTGTGAGACCGGAAGGAGGCAGGACAGGCTTAACAGTGCCTGCGCAGCTGTGGCAGCCTGTCACCGTACCCACACTTCACAATTCCTGACCCCTGCACTCATCTTCACGATATATTCACATCAGTGCTTCATTCTGGTTTCTTCTAAAATGCCTATTGCAAGCTGAAATTACTTTATTCATTTGTCAAATTCTTCATATACTGACTTCTCCATTTCATTAAAATAAAGGAAAATGTGTCAATTTTCTTTACTTCTTCCTTAGTTTACTAGAATATTATATCATATGTGCTCAATATATACATATATGTTCATATATATATTTAAAAATGAATGAATGACTTTAGTGAGATTTCTTATGACCAGTGGTTTGGTGTAGTAGATAGAGAATATAGAGCAGAAGAAGGTAGTTATGTGGCAAAATATAAATATATTAGGTATACTGATAGAGAGATGAAGATATTTATGCTGTCTTCTCATGAATGATGGAAAGAAAGCCATGAACTGAGAATGTCCCTGTTTTAGAGTTTTTTTTTTTTTTTTTTTTTTTTTTTAGGTTTTTTGAGACAGGGTCTCGCTTTTGTGGTTCAGGCTGGCCCTGAGCTCAGCCTCAAACTCACATCACAGCAATCCTCCTGCCTCTGCCTCCCGAGTGCTGGGATTATAGGCGTGAGCCACCACGCCCGGTGAGAATGTCCCTGTTTTAATCTGGAGTTGAGAAAAATTCATTTAGAAGAGCCAAAAAGGCTTAATCACCTCAAAGTTAAATGATCAGAAGGAAGCTTCATAGTTAATGCAGATTTGGGGGGAAGCAGATACACTTTTAACCTGAAAAAAAGATAAAGATGATGTTGACAGATATGACATGCACCTTGTAGCTAGACCTTGAAAGATTAACCCTTTGGCATAAAATAACTTCATCCATTTTAAAAGAAATTTGGGATATGAAAAAAAATCGCTAAAAATTGGTAAAATAACAAAGTACTACCTGGCTTTAATACATTTATCTCTGCTTTTGTTGCTTCTATTTGCAGACCAGAAGCTTTGCTAGTGAACAGCACAACATTGTGACTTACTCCATCATAGGTAACTGGAAGTCCCACCTTCAAGAACTTTAATATATAATCTAACTTGGTAGAACTTTCTCTTGTTTTATGCATTGATAGTATATTTATTCTTATATTCCTTTCTAATTTCTTACCCCATGGATATTTTGGTAGAATTTATATGGTCAACATACCATCTTGACTTAAAAGCTCTGGAACTTTCTTTGCAAGAATCACTTGATTGCTGCATTAAAATGTGAAAAACTACTTAGATCACTCTGAAATTGTAAATAATAAGAAGGGTGAGGAAATGAAAAGGGCTGGGCCCATCTGCTGGGAAGGTAGAGAGAACATGAGAAGACAACTAGGGCGTGAGATCTATGGGAATACTGCATCAAGTCTTAACTGGGAATAAATGTTTGAAATGTATCTTAGTTGATCATGATGAGTTATATGTTAATACACTGCCATTATCCCACCTCTAGTAATCTGTGTAACTGAGAAGTTGCATCTACATTTCATTATCGAAGCAACTGCTTAAGATATGCCAGCTTATGTTCTCTTCTCATCACATTCATGTCTTAATATTAAAATTGTGAAAGCAGAGTATATTTCTCTCTCTCTCTCTATCATAAATCTCAGACTTTGGGGTTGTAGGGCCTTTGGCCTTTTATCTGTTCCCACGTGAAAGCTATTGTAAAGCAAATTATGTATGATGGCTCTTTAGAGAAAGAGCTAATAGATAATATATACATGCACATATATATCCTACAGTATATTCGATTTGTGTATCTCTATATCCTGTGAAGTGTATACAGGCCTGTGTAGACTTATGAAACCTGGAATTGAAATCTTTCCAGTTGGTAAATTTGCCGACAGACTTGCCCCTTGGGGATGTCAGGCTTTTTGTTTGAAGGTCTTCAAGGGACCACACGAGACCCGCTCACACTATGCAGTATAACCTGTTTTACTCAAAGTCCAGTGGTGTAAGTGTGAAAATTAATCCCATATAAAAATGATTTCATGGAAGCAACTTTGTGTCTGAACAAATACATTGGTACTACGACGTTGCCAAATTAACACACAGAAGGGCAATCTTGGTATTAGCCTGGAGGGAACTTGGTTTTTCTTCTTTTCTGAATCCATTTTCTTCTTCACATCACCACCAACAGAAACAATGAATCAAAGACACTGGGCAATTGGTGGGAATCGCTGGATGCTCTCTACATTCAGAGCGCATGGAGCAGTTGGCTAGCAAGTCTTCTTGACTTGAACTGAAGCATAGACAGCAATAACATTATCTAAGAGCTTTCAATGTGCACTGAAGCTGAAGAGGCGACACAGAGCCCAGCAGTAGGACCTGACTCAGGGAGAGGAGAGCACACACTGGTAGAAGTCAAGGCGAAGGACACCCCAGTCATTGGCACATCCCATACTTTACAGGCATCATACAACTAACACCTACTGAAGGGAAGCAATAATTTTTAAACTCAACAAACTCATAATAAATATCAGTGATCATTTGAATGAGGCATTCAAGGAACTGTAAAAAGAGTAATTTGACCTAAGCAAAAAAAGGTCAGCAGATGTTGTGGCATGAGATGACACTGGGGACTTAAGAAAGGAGGTCATGCAGGGCACTGAAAAACAAGTGGATATTTTAACTTGGTTCTATGGAAACAGAAATGTATTAAAGAGTTCTGAGCTTAGATGGCAAAGACAAATTAAAAACTAAACAAAACAAGGGACTTTCCATTTTCATTTCCTGTAGATTTAGTAACTAAACCAAACGACCTAAGAACAACTAAACATGCCAGATAAAACCACAAATCAAGTGAAAGGAACATATAGAGTACTGGCATCAAAATCTACACGAAGGCAGGAACTCATATTGATAAAAGAAGTAGCTTTCCCTGAATGTAGCTAAACTGATTGATAATTGAACTTTGTTTTTTTGGGTAAAGGACAAATGAGGCTCATTATGGGGCCAGTTGAAATATAGAAAAGTACATTCTACCTTCAGGAAGCTGGCACCCTGAAGGTCGCCACTGCATATAAACTTAGGCTCTCTGAATCTCTCTTTTCCAAGGAAAATGGCCTATTTTAATGATGGGACTGAAAAAAAAGGAAAAATATTCCTGAAAAGTATGATGTGAAGAGGCTCTCTCAGGGATTCGTGGCTCACATTCACACTGTCTGGGATTTTAATTAAAGTGATGCACAGAGAGATTGTACCACTCACTACTTTATAGAAAAGTAAGCTAACATATATTTTTCTTCCACACAAAAGAAAATTTCTTATACCCCAGGCTTTCAAAATTTCTCACAAATTCTCTAGCAAGGAAATTGTCGACTCATAGAAATAAATATAGTAAAAATAAATCACTCCACACTAAATAAAACAAGACATCATGAGTGAAGATAACCCAGAAAATGAAGTGAACCATACCTGTACAGAATATATTCCAGTCCTGTTTATTATAGGTAAGGTAACAAAAATAAACTTAAAGATTAAATCAAGAAACAGAAAACTAAAACTACCTATTATCTACTTGAACATATTTAAATTACCTATTTAAACATCTAGTGAAATTTCAGAAAATATTATCAATAATTAATATCTAAAATAATTAATGATGACTTTAACAATAATGGTATGGCTGGTATCTAGATGTCCCCCCCACAGTGTCACGTACTTTTATAAGTGGAACTTTTGGGCGGTGGTTGGGTAATGGGTGTGTGACACTAGATTAGTCAGCTGACTGAGCAGTGTACTTCTGCTGTGGGAATGGATCTAGTGAAGAGAGAAGCCCCACTTTGGTTGACAGTGGCAACAACCAATAGGACTGTAGCCTGGATGGAATATCAAAGGGAAAGAGAGGCTTATTGCTTACTGCCTCCTTCCTCCTGCGCCATGGACCCTTCCTCCTCTGCCACGCCCCTCTGCCACACCATCCTGCATTGGAGGCAGCTGAGTATGTAAAGACCTCCACACACTTTGATCCAAAATAAACTTTTCCAATTTTAACTTGTAAATGTGAGTATTTTGTCCCAGTAATGAGAAAAGTAACTAAGACAAATACTTTAGATGATAACCAGTGAAATGGAAAATATATCAAAAAAAGGAATTCACAATAAAGAAAAAGAACCATAGTACGTGGAAAATAGAAGATATTAACAAATAGAGATAGAAAAGATCCAAATTCCCAGAAAATGAGTGAGATAGATGCAATATTTGAAGAAATAATTATAAAGAACTGTCCAAATTGAAAGACACGAATTCATAATCCAAAGGATATTAAATAATTCCTAAATCAAATAGAAACAAATCTATATTTTGATATTCATTTATTCAACATAAAGAATAATAAAAATTTAAGATTGTGGAAATTCTACATATTCTTGTTTTAATCATTTTTCAATATATATGAATAAAAACATTTCATTGGACCTATCTACCACCATGGGATAGAAAATGCTTTATACTAGAAAAAATTATTTGAGGGAGACAAAGTTTGTCAAGAATGGTTTGAATATGTCTCTTTCAAAATTCAGAGATGAATTTCATGAGTGTAAGGAGGGGAACTTTGTGGGAAGCTCAGGCCATGAAAGCCCTTGCCTTCTTAATAAGATTAAAGCCCCCCCAAAAGCGACCCTATGCAGTGCTTTCTGGTTACCTGGCTTGCTTGCCTAAGTTCTGCCATATGATGTTGTAGCCAGAAGGCCACTGTCGGACATCAGAAGTTGTCACTAGAATCATCAACTTCTTGGTCTTTAAAATTGTGAAAAAATCAAAATACTAGTGAAGAAAGTACTGAGTATTATATATAAAAATCACATAAACACAAAAATATAGTAGTTTTTCAAATGGACTAGGTTGAGGATTGACACGAATAATGACACAGTGGAAGCAAAGATAGAGAAGAATAAATCTTCCATGTGTGGAAAAAAATAAGAATCTAAATATTTTAACAAATGTCTTGAGTAATTGAAAAATCAACTTGCTGTAGGTGAACACTTATTCCAAATACTAGAAAGCATGAAGAAAATGCAAAGTAAAAGGAAGCAATTAATTTTGTACACTGTCAGAGATGTACAGAGACAGCAAGGGCTGGGCACGGAGAAGTGAGCTTGACATTCATTGCCACTTTTTCCATGGAGGCACTTCCTGTCTAAGAAGCATGTTCTGAGAGAACGAGGAGCCAGGCTCAGCTTTCAGCTGTCTTATAAAACCGGGGAGGAGACAGCTTCAGTGTCAGAGGAGATGAGCTAGCACTGAGGAAGTCAGTGGAACTCCCAGCGGGCTGCGCAATAACAGTGAACTGAAGGTACATTAAAGCCCGCAATTCCAGCTTTCAAACAATTATAATATCTCATTCAATGATCTGAAATGATCTGTTCTGACTTTGTCTGCCTGAGAGAACAAAATAAATCTCTAGGAAAGATTTTTCTGAAGAAAAAGAGATTATTCATTATGAAAATGAATATAAATGAAAACAATAATGAGCCACTACTACATATCCATCAGAATATCAAAATCAAAGTGGCATACTAGTGTTAGTATGGATTGAAATTATCACACACTGTTTTAAGCAGTACAAACTATTGCAAATAATTTGAAAAACTGGCACAACTGAATAGGTACATATTTTACATCCAAACAATATAACCAACACAAGTTGATATATGTGCACAAAAGGGCATGCACTAGCATGTCAGGTAGTATTAGCTGAAGTAGATGCCAACAAGAACACTCCAAAAATGTACTAATGACACAAATGATAACTTGCATATATTAATATAATCAAAAAATATGAACAGTGAAAATCAACAACTTCCTACACATAGTATAACTGAATCTTCTGAACATAGGGTCAAACAAGTTAAGAAATCAAAGATTATATTCTGTACTATATAAAGTTAGGAAACTCTAACCTGTGATGACAGATGTGAGAATAAAGTAATCCCTGGGAAGAAGGGAGAGGGAAGATTGTTAGGTTTCCAAGTGATTACACAGAAGTGTTGGGTGATTCAAGTCAAATGTTATGAATTATTGATAATCTGCCTGAATGCCATATTTCAATAAAATTATTTTAAAAGGTTATACAAAGAGAATGCAAAAAGATTATATCTTTCAAAAATGAAGGCAAAATAAAATCAGTTTCAGACAAACATAAACCGATAGTGCTTATTGTAACAGACCTCAGGAGAGAAAGTTCTAAAGGATTTACTTAGAAGCTAAGAGGTATCAAATGGAAAACTTCAAATACAGAGGGAGAAATTGAGAAATTATCAGACACATATGAGGGTGTAAGTAATACTATGTCACACTGTATATAATAATGATAATAGTTGGCAGTTTTAAAAAGAGAAAAATAGAACATGTCAAGAATGCATTAGGTGGGAGTAGGTTTAAATCTATTTAAACTGTTTTACCTTCTTTCATTGTTTAGAAACCAAGCAGGATACTGATCAAATGTAAGTTTTGAAAACTTACAATCCACATCTAATCTCTAGTTAGCCTTTTATAAAGAAAAAGTAAAAAAACAAAACAAAACAAAACAAAAAACACTTTCCAAATCACTAGAGAAAAAGTAGGAGGAAAAAAAAATACCCAATCAGCCCAAAGGAAAACTAGTGAGAAAAAAGCAATAAAATATGAGAAAAGTGGAAAAATTAAAAGATAAAAATAATGTTAAATATCCAAACCAAAATGTCTCAGTGATCAAAATGTAAAAAACTGAGCTTCCCTAGTTTAAAAACAAGAAATAATATAAAAGCAAATCCTAGTTTAAACCTGTTCCCATAAAAAATATTTTAAAATAAGGATACAGAAATGTTAGAAGTTAAAGGATGAAATTTGTATTTTAGTCAGATATTAACCAAAAGAAAACTACTGAAAATTATATAAATGTAAGATAAAATGAACTTTGAGGCAAAGGTATTAATAGAAGTGAAGAGGGGCTGGGGATATAGTTCCGTGGTGCTGCACCTGCCCGGCAGGTGCAAGGTTCCAAGTTCAATTGGTAGTGGAAAAGGAAGGAGGAGGAGG
>PVIR01038186.1:0-14717 GCA_004026965.1 Petromus typicus
AAAAATGTTGATTTATAGTTTTATAACAAGTAAAGTTATTGTTTGTTTTTCAAAATAGATAAACTTTTAGAATTTGAGTGTTATTTTGAGAAAGTGTAGGAGAAATACCAATTAAACTAATATTCAGAGGTCTACTGCCTCTAGACTTGATTGGATACCAGCTAAAAATATAGAATAAGATAATAAATGAAGCTCTATTTCTTTCTCCATATCCTAAATAGAAATGTGAATAACAAACCTAAGAACTTAATGACTAATTATGCACACAGAAACAAAATAACAAAATAAATGAAATAATAGTTTCCTAATTATTATTTGGTTAAAATTCAAATTAATTAGAAATAACATCAAGATGAATGCATCCATTTTGATATGCATTCAGAAATACAAGTTATTTTTAATATTAATTATAAATTATTTGCCAAAATTAGTTGTTGACAGGGAATTTGCTGGCAGATAATAAGTGATTTTAATATCTTTTTTATTTTTTTCCAAAGTGGAGATAATTTTGTCAGAAACTAACACATAAAATAAATGCTGTTGTTTAAAAAAAATTGTAGAACGCAGAAACTTACAAAGAAAATAACAGTGTGTGCAATATCTGCTAGTACTAACTTTGGTATGTATCTGTATAAATAGCCATTCCTTTTATTAAAAAGTGATCATTTCTCTACTGTTTTAGAATTTAATTTTAATTTAATGTTATAAATGACCTCATATGTCAATACTTCAAGAAGCAAATTTTTCCAATTAAAATCTATTCATTATAAATTTAAGGCCAGAATAAATATCATCTTTGAAATCCCTCACAGACACAATCTAATAGTTCAGCATTTTCCAGGTTACACATGACTAAGCCACAGCTAAAATCTTTGAAACATCTTAAACACAGGCCATAAGAGTACTTTCAAAAAAGCTAGATGAATAAAGGCCAAGGAAAACACATGTATTTAAAAGTCACTAACTAGGCATGGTTACACACACTTGTAACCCCAGGTACTGAGGAGGTGGAGGCAAGAAGACTGCAAAGTCAAGACCAGTCTGCACACCTTAGGATGAACTTGTCTCAAAGTAAACAATAAAAAGGACTGGGAATTTGGCTCAGTGGTTGAGCATCCCTTGTTTCAATCCCCAATACTACAAAACAAAACAAAACAAAACAAAACAAAAACCATAAAGAAGATTGGCAGAAACAAGCAAAGAACTGTACCTTAAGAAATGCAGCAGATGCTTTAATAATTAGATATTGAATTAAATAAGAATGATTAACTCACTTGAGAAAGAAATACTGAAGGCACTGCCCAGTACTCCAAGTTATCAAAAGGAGAAAATAGATCTGAAAATCTAGAAATGAATGAGACATCTTAGAAATGATGTGGTTGAGGGGTCCACAAAGTGTTTGGAAAGTGGTCGGAGGTTTGTGGGGTGGATGCTGCACCATGGGGAGATGCGCCCTCTGCATCCGAGAGTGTGCAGTTGGAAGAGGTGGATCACAGTAGCTCTCAGTTCATCTCCGTCCCGGCTCCTCCCTCACACCAGGAAGCAGCCAAGGATTATGGACGGAAAGCAAAATAAACCTCCTTCTCTAATTGGGTGAGGTTGGTGGGTGTTGGCTACTGTCTCAGTTACTTTCCTGTCGCTCAGACCAAATATCTAATCTCCAAAGTTAAAGGAGGGGAGGTTTAATTTGGCTCACAGTTTGTTAAGGTTTCAGTCCATGTTTGGCTGGCTCTAAAGCAGGGTGGCATGACAGAGAGGCACTGCAGGAGAGAAGACACGCAGCAGCAGTTATACACAACAGGTGATCAGCAAGAAACATGGCGGCTTTCTATCCCTTCTATTTTATCCACTACCCACGCTTAGGGCAGGTAAATGTTCACACCTTTAGTCCTAGCCCTGATGAACAGACCCAGCATCACACTCTTGATCCCAGCCCCCCGCCCCCCAATCCAGCCATCTCTGAAAAGCTCCAACTCTAAAGCTTTGGTGGACATCTAGATACCAGCCATAGCAGGTTTTGTGTGTCAGCAATGAGAAAGTGACTAAAATAAATAATAAATGGAATGGTTTAAAAATGGGAATTCGATAGATCATTTAAAAAGCAAAAGTCAGGAAAAATTTAATAAATTAAAGGACCCAACTGAATAAACTGAAATAAAAGGCAAGAGTTGTGTAATTAGAGAAAGATAAGATCATTCATGAAAGAGAAAAAAAAGATGGCATTTTCTATAAAATACTGAATTTTTAAACCAATCCTAGGATAAAACATATATGCAGAAAAAACTCACTCAACAGTGCCTGTGGGAGGAAAACAAAATTGTACTAATAACACAATTTTAAAACTTTAACCTAAAAGATAGTATTTAAGATATATTAAAACACACCAAACAAAAAGTATCAAAATTAATTATATTAAGGTTTAAATATCTAATAAAGCTCAAGATACTGTTTTAAACATGAATGAGCTCTAACTTTATTATTTCTAGTATTTTTAAGTAATCCCAAAATATAAAAATAGAAAGGAAAAGTAGAATGAGGAAAGGCCACCAATTTTCAGTAGTAGAAGTACAGTTAAGCCTGCAAAAGTACAACAAATAGAATTGAAAAATAATAAAAAACTACATAGTTGAATAACAATAAATGTAAATAAGAATTACTGTATCACCATTTAAATCAACGATTATGTTTTGCCAAACAAAACTGACCCCTATCCTACTTGTAAGAAAAGTATTAAGTTTATAACTCAAAATCTTAATATACTCTAAAAACTTTTACCTGGTAATTATTACTCATAATTTTGATAAAATCTTTGCAAATTATCAAAATTTAATGCAATAATAGTAATAAACAGTTCAACAGACCAAGAAGATAATCTAATTTGAAGTTTAAACTTCAAAATATATATAACAAAAATCGTAATGCAAAATTTCATCATAGTGGAATTTTTTTTTTTTTTTTTTAGGTTTTTTGAAACAGGGTCTCGCTGTGTAGTTCAGGCTGGCCCTGAGCTCAGCCTCAAACTCACATCACAGCAATCCTCCTGCCTCTGCCTCCCGAGTGCTGGGATTACAGGCGTGAGCCACCATGCCCGGCACTGTAGTATGTGGTAGTGGTTGCTGCTGGGGTGAGTCTCCACGCCCAGTATTGTTATGTGGTTACCGGGGATCGAACCTGGGTCCTTGCACTTGCAAGACAGGCGCCAGAACCACTGAGCTACCCCGGCCCTCATAGTGGAATATTTTAATACAACATTCTTTATGCTTCATGGTTAATAAAAGCTAGAAAATTTGAAAACAAATCAGCATCCTGATATCACAAATGGTTATGGACTATTATATCTAACAATTTATAAATATACTTTCTTGTCAAGATTTATAAACATTTAAAGGCATATTATGCTGAGGCAAGCCTTAGTACATTTTTTTAAATTATTTTATCCAGAATATATTCTGTAATCCCACTACTCCAAAAAAATTAGAGAAAAAACAATTTCTAATCCTCTAAACAAGAGATGTATAAGACATATTTTTAATAACTGATGGACTAACAATGTATATATTTTTACCTGAATAATAATAAAATATTAAGTGGTAACACATAACATCACAATAGAAGAGTAGTGATAAATTTAAATAAAATTCTTGTGTTAAGATAGACAAGAAGCTTAACACCTAACATTTTTACAATAATATGATTGTGTTTCCTGTTTTGCCTTTTTAGGGTTTGCTGAAGATGGCGGCATACAAACTGAATTTAGCAATGTCAGTGTTAAACACTTACACTTAAGTGTTCATAAGATAAAAAGAATCATTACAGCCTTTACAAAAAAGCAGCAGAAGAAAATAATGAGCCAAGAGCTGAAGTTAACAAAATAGCATTAGTTCCTTGAAAAAAATAATGAATTACAAGCTCGGTTGAAGAAATAAAGACATATGTAATTGTAAGAGTCACAGAGAAAGAGGGTCAGGGATATAGCTCAGTGGTTCCAGTGCCTGTCTTGCAAGCACAAGGGCCTGGGTTCAGTCCCCAGTAACCACATACCATAGTGGGTGTGGAGACACGCCCAGCAGCAACCAGCACCACATACCACAGTGCCGGGCGTGGTGGCTCACGCCTGTAATCCCAGCACTCGGGAGGCAGAGGCAGGAGGATTGCTGTGATGTGAGTTTGAGGCTGAGCTCAGGGCCAGCCTGAACAACAGGAATGAGACCGTGCCTCAAAAAACAAAACAAAACAAAATAAAACAAATTGTGGACTAATTTCCCTCAAGAACAAAGGTCAAAAATCTAAGCATAATATAAGCAAACAGCAGAAAGCAGTATGTTATGACTATATTGAGCTAATTCAAGAACACAAGAGTTTAACTGAAAATCTGTTTATTAAGTGCACCATCATAATACAATGGAAAATATATAGGACTGTTTCAATGGATAAATAATAAACACTAAATAAACCTTAAAACCTATTTATGATAAAAACAAAACTATAAGAGACAGATATTTCTTATTTTCTAAAAATATTCCCTTTAAAGTCAAGAATAAGAGTAGAATGCTCACTATTCTAATCAATGCTTCCTAAAGAGCTTAAATAAAATATAGTATAAAACACTAATGATAACACCACCATAACATATAACATCTCGGAAAGAAGAAATAAAGTATTCCACACTTGTAGGTAATATGATCACCTAAGTGAAAAACTCTAAATAACTACAAATTATGTAAACTAGTAAGAAAAATTAGAAAAGTTATTAGAGTTTATACCTTAAAGTTGGTTGCAAGCATGCACTCAAAAGAAAATGTAAGTGATTTTTAAACTACCATTTACTGTAGCAGTAAAAAGACAATGAAAATTATCTAGTGTGGCAGTATTACAGAATGACCTTCCAAAATGCTTTCCTTCCATGAAAGGGTATGGGCACTATGCCTTGAATCTGAAGCAGCTTGTGACTGCTTCTTCTAATAGAATGCAAAAGAAGTAATGCCATGTGACTCTCAAAGCCTGGGAACAAAACTCCAGAGTCCCAGAGCATGTACTCTGTTCTCTTAGGACACTTGCTCTTATTACACTTACTTATGGGTCATTTCTCTTGGAACACAGCCACTGTGCTATCAGAAACCCAAACCACTAGAGATGACACAGACAGGATTCTTTCCTAACAGAGGCTCTGATTCTAACTCTGAACTTCTAGCCAATAGTAAGGACCATCTGCCAGCCGAATGGGTAGCCCATCCTTTCTTCTGACTACAGCGTTTAGGTGACTCCCACCCCCGTTACTCTGGTTACCTGATTAATCCCCATGAAAGAAACTACAGAAAATCAATTCTAAGCAGAGTCCACGATCCATAGAACTATAGTAAATTGTTATTTCAAAATTCTAAGTATGCAGGGAGTTTGTTATATAGCAACTGCAGTAAAATGCTTATAAATACATATGCAAAAATTCTGTGTAAGTTCATCATGGGGGAAACTGCAGTTTTATTAAAATAAAAAATTTAGGGAAGACCTATAAATAAAGTGAGAGAGATACTAGAATTGTTTAGATATAGATATAAAACTTACTTTATCCAAAAATGCCACTTTCCCACAAAATATTTCATGGATTGAATGTAATTCCAATACAACATCTGAAAAGTCTATTTCTGTAGAAATATTAGTTGCTTCAAAAATATATGTGAAAAGAAAAAGGCAAAAAGGGAAAGCAAAAAACAACTGAAAAATAAAGGCCAAAAGAAGGTGGAAAAAGAAAAGAAGTACGTAGAAAAACTAAAAGAAGGAAGGAAGGAAGGAAAAGAAAAGGAACAAGAAGAAGAAAAGGAAAACTTGGAAATCCCATTCTTAACAGATAGAGTTACTCAAAACTCATGAGCAGTGTGGATCAGAATAGAGAGTGCTGTGTAAAGAAAATCCACGCATGTAAGAAATTTGACATCTGGAGCATTATAGGTAAGTGCAAAAGATGACTCATTCGATAAATAATACTGCTCATCTGTTGATTCCAATGAAAACAAAATGCACACAAATCATTCAAAACTTAAAAATCAGTTCTAGATGGATGAAGCTTAAATGGGAAAGTCAAATCATTGAAACTCTTAGAACATGTGGCTCTGCCTGGGAGCGGTGACCCCTTCCTGGACTTGCAAGTATAATAAACTTCTTTTTTCCAGACCTGGTTCTCCCTTTCATTTACAAATGATGCCTTATAATTACTGCTGTTATCTGGCATTGCCACTGAAAATTCTCAAAGCCTAATTAATTTAGGGGCAGCTTCTACAGTGCTTCAGTACTTCATTCATTGTACATACCATATGTAAAGGTCTCTTCATTGGAATTATATGTATATATAAAATAACTCGGTGGACCCTATATTAATGGCATTTTGTTGGAGTAAAAGCAGTGATGATGAGGAAAGGAGACCCTAACAGTTTTTTATTTTAATTTGTTTAACCTTTGACTTAGATTAAGTCTTAAAAAAAAATATTGTTAAAGAATGAACAGTGACCTAGTTTACTTTTAACAAAAATCTGGCAGAACTACCTATCGTGGTTCCTGGTCTGATTTAATCATGTCTGGGAAGCTGTTAATATCCATCCCCATAAAAACCACTTCCAAACAGCCAGAATGTCCCTGCTGAGAGACTTGGCAGCAAGTCATGCTGTGGCCTCGGACATGAACCAGCCAGGAGGCGACTTCCCGAGCTCACAGGGCCCTGTGATGCCTTTCGGGGCCCCTCAGAGTCATAGTCAGCAGACTCCATTCTCCACAGAGAGAAAGTGTCGCTGTAGACAATACCAGACAGTAGGTGTGCCCTGGAACCTGAGGTCTGATTCTAAATTCGGAGCTTAACCACGTGTAAGAGAGGACCAGAGCAGTCTGAAGCGGGTCACTGAGCACGGAGAGACAGAAGTGTTGCCTTTGCTTTAATCAGTGCAAAACAGAGCTATGAATGATCAAAAAAGCATAAAAACTCAAAACTATATTAAGAACTATGATTCAAACAACAGCCAAAACACATAGAGCCAATTAAGGAGTTCATATGACTTCAACCATCAAGGAAAAAAAAAAAACCTTAAAACTTTCAATGCAGATCAAGCTTTGCTTGAGAAGAAATAGAATGAGGGTTACTGCGTAAATTGAAGGAAAAAAATAGACTTTCCTTCTCCCTACTCCTGCCCCCTGCTCTTTACAACGAGCCATAAAAGTAACTATACCGAGTCCCAACCACAAATGAACTCTGGCTTTCACCCACAAAGAGAGTTCTCCTGCAGCACCCCGGGGACCGGAGGAGGGTAGGGCTAAAGGCATCTCAGGTTTAAGTGTGGAAGCCAAATAATTGGTGAGGCTGGCCCACATTCAAGTTCATTCTAAAGCATTAAATCAAAGTGTTGTAGGTCTGGTTCCAACATTTAAAACACCTCTCTTGGGGTGAATTACGAACCTGTCACCTTCTCTGCCCCCATAATCAATCTAATCTGTGTGACGGAAGCCAAGTAGTGCTGGGACCTAGCCTGGATGGCAGAAGTAAGCCAAAGACTTAAACAGTAAATTTCATTGTTAACAGCTCTTCTGAGCAATCGGGAGAGATTGAAGAAGGAAAGGAAGTCATTCAGCAAAGAAAAGAATTGGACAAGAAAGGAAATAGTTTCCATGCAGAATTGCAGAGAAAGGTCAGGAAGAGAAGAGAAAACATGTTAGATAGACTAAATAGGCAGAGACACTTGGTAAAGGTGTTTAAAGTTGATAAACAGGGAAGATACTGCAGAGGAAACAAGAAAAAAATTGAAGCAAAAGCATATTGATTCAGGCTGGAACCTCTCAGGAACTGGTGGGAGACTCGGGCTGGGTCAAGTTGTGGCAGGATGAGAGAGAGGCTTGAGAGTGGAGACATTAACTCTGGTTTTAAAACAAGTGAAAATAATAAAGCTGTTACCAGGAGGGGAGAAAAGCAGTGTTTATTAAATGGATAATAGCTTTTAACTCATTAGCCGTAGACTACATTAAGTGATCCCTTCCAGATTTAGATCCAATCTCTCCAGCTTATCACCCATAGAACTCACAGAACATTCAGTTAAATATCATTATTTTTCTAGAAATATGAGGAAGTTTTAGTAAGCAAACCATTATAGTGTCTTATTTGTTTGGCATAAACAAGAAGTCTCCGTTCCTAGTGTTGTCAGCCTCGTGGTCATAGAAAACAGTTCCTTCACTGGAGATGTCTGGTAGAAGCAGAGGCTGGACAGGAGGAGGTGGATGGGGCTCAGCTAATTGAAGGTTCAGTACGAATACATCCTGGTGTGTCCAGTCAAGCTTCCCAAGGTAAACACAAACAACGATGCTGAGAAAGTTGGCCACATGCAAGCATGCGATATACTAAATGTTACTGCCCTGTTTAAAATGACTTTTGAAAAACATTTCATTTTTATGAGAAAATAAAAAATTAAAAACAGTTCTTGCCCCTTTTTTCCTGTGGAAAATCCGTAATACTGTTACATAAAGCAAGAACATTTCATCTTTCTGTCTGACAGAAAATAACTCAACCTCTCCACAGAATCGAAATAACCATGACTCTATAGATTATCCTCCAGCTGTAAGGAAAATGCTTTTCCTAGAACATAGCAAGGAACAGTCTGCAGCAGCCTACAGGCAGCGTTCCCCCCTGATCTCCTGTGACTTTTAAGAGCCAGCTAGTCTGAAAAACAATGAATCTGCTTGTATAAAAGGTAAACAAGGCCAAAATCAACAAGTCCCTTCCTTAGGGGGCTGCAGAACAAATTGGTCCACAGATTAAGACAGTCTAGACAACTTAGGATGGAGTGAAGTGGACCTCTTGGGCACCAGCTTTTACCCAGAATTGCATCAGGCAGCTGATAAATCTCCACAGGAAGAATTATGAACTGGGTACTCAGAGGTAAAGGAAATGAAAATTGATCTTTTCTATAAATATCATCGACACAGTGATTTTTTTAAATGAATAAGTAGGCTGGGCGGCTCAGCCACACTGACTAAATCGCTCATCCGCATGACTCCATTGTTATTACACCGATAGGAAATGGTTTCACAGGTGATTGATTACAAGTCCACAAAAATGCTTTCATTAGCGTGAAAGTGCCCAACATTTTCTGCGTAGCATATAAATTAGAAGTTACCAAATAAAAAAGCAGGACACCAGCTAAATTTGAATTTCAGACAAACAACAAATAAGGTTGAAGTAAGTATGTCCTAAATGCAGTATTGCACAGGGCCATACTTATACAGAAAAAAAAATAGCATTTTTTACTTGAAATTCAAATTTAACTGTGTATTCTCTATTTTTATTTGTTAAACCTGGCAAGCATACCTGTGATACATTTAAAATAGAACTGTGTTTTATACAGTGCTGTCCACACACTCATACTGAATTAATATTTGAATAGTTACAAGTAATACATACATGCAGAACTGTAAAGATTAAGTAGTATTTAATGGATGAAATCCAGATAGACTATTCTAAGAAGTTAATTACAAGAATTACTTTAGGGAATTGAATTTCCCAAGGTCTTTTCAAAAAGGTGTCACTTTATATCTATCTGGGGAGTTTTAAAAATCCCTGTGTCTAGGCTTCTACTCAGACCAATTAAACTAAACCTGTAGGTAGCGCTCAGACATCTGCACTAAGGCTGAGTATGGCAGACCATGCCTATAACTTCAGCCATTCAGGAAGCTGAGGCAGAAAGATCGCAAGTTTGAGTCTAGCCCAAGCAATTTAGAGAGGCCCTGTTTCAAAATCTGGGGGTGTTATTTAGTGGTAGAGTGTTTGCCTAGTCTGTGTGAGGTCTTGGGTGCAAAATCCAGTACCTACCCTAAATAAACAACTTTTTAGTGATACATAAGTGCAGTCCAGGTAAGAATCACTGCTCTGCATTATCTGGGACCAATGTCCCGATTGGTAATGACAAAAACAAAAATAAAATGGCGGCTCATCTTGAGTTGCTGAATGTTGTTTAGGTTGGCAGAAGACTAGACTGCTTTGCACTTTCCTTTTTTGGAATTCATAAAAAGATAAGATAGCTAACAAAGGGAACTAAATGGAAGGGTGAGAAATAGTTAAGATAAGATTTTTTTTTAAAGTCTAAGCTAGATCTGCAAATATAGGCAGGCTTGTGAAGACTTTATCAGGCTAGATTTTATGGGTGCAACTGTTAAGCATCCATAAATCTACGATTTTATCAAGGGATTAAACTACATAGTGATACATGTTTATTTTGACCATGCACTAGATGGAAGTTACTAAAAGACCCAAACAAGTTTATTACTTTTTATTACAATCATGGGCTCATTTAATTTCAACATGCTTTTAAGAGGAACAAATATTGCAAAGATCACTGAGGTTAGTTTTTCTCGGCGAATGTAAGTGACAGCTGATGCAAATGTACTGCCTAAAGATTAATATAGAAAAATTCTTTATATATTTGTCCTGGAAATAGTTTGATAAGCCCACTGAAGTGCTGCATGCTTTCAAGAATTTCTTGTAATAAAGCCCAAAGAACTTTTACATTATTAAAAGCCCAATCTTAGCACTTAGGAGGAGAGGCCCAAAGCAAGCCACCATATCTTATCACATACCACTGGCTCCGCAGTGCGTTTTGACACAGAGTAAATTTACTTTCCACACTGGCTCATTCCCTTTGCTCTATTCATGGACCCTAAGCTCTCCTGGATTTAAGAATTCCAAATACACTTTTCATCAAGTTCTTTTGGAAATTTCAAGCATCCAAAAGATAAAAAGTTCTCAAAAGAATAGAGTTAACTAAATCTTTCTTTCATAATGATCAATAGTCTTTACACATTGTGCCGACAGAAATTTTAGTCTGTCTGACATAAGAAAAGCTGAAAGTGTAGATATCATTTCATGTTTCTACTTCATCTTTGTCCCCTTGTGAATACCAAACACTGTCTACACTTAAATAGAAAGTTCTTACAGAATTTTTCCCTATATATTATGGTGGTGTGCACTGGTTAAGTGCAAAAAAGACCACGTGCCATCACATTCACTTCACAATGGATGTGATCCCAGTGAATCTGTTTTCTAGATTCTTCTCTTCTCTTTTGTTTCCTTTCTGATTCTCAACCTTAAGTTCTCATCCTCTATCAAATTTTTAGTTTTCTCCTGTGTGTAATGTTGACCTCAGACAGATTCATTTCTAAAACCTCTTCTAAGTTACAATATCATTTTTTAGTTGCCTATACACTACATTTCAGTTATCTAGTCTTAAAGTCTAGAAGAGATGTTGACACACCACCCTTCCAATAGTAAACCAGCACAATCTTCTTGCATTAGAATGTCCATATCTATCTCTCCATATGCATTCCTCCTGCCAACTTCCTGCATCTTGCTTCATTAGCTCATATCTAAACTATTACTACAACCTCCTAACTGGACTCCCATAATCTATTCCATATATGGTTCTGATTGTAGCATTCTCCAGGGAAAAAGAATAAAAACTTAGAGAATTCTCATTCTCCACTGACTAAACAGCACCATGCTAACAATACAGAAATTAGATTTGGGAATATCTATGCAGAAGAATGCTAGCAATTACTTCTAGAAATCTGCAGCAATACTGGAATTCTACATCGTAAATTAGGGGGAAATTAGAGATATCTTTAACCTAGCATAGAGTTGCAATCTTGATCAGAAGATTGCCATCTGATATTACTCTGTGCTTCTAATACAGACCAAGTAAAGGATACTAAAGAACTGTCACTTGTTACAAACAATGAGATAAAAATTCTAGCACTGAAGTTAAAATTCTATAATGGAAAGTGTGATACACTGAACTTTATATTTACATGAGTTTAATAGCAGAGTGATAAAGTAGAAAAAAAGATTAGCAAACTACTCATCAGAAGAAAATCAGAAAAATATGAGCTAAATTATAGAGACTAAAGCAAAGAAAAGCAGTGGTACAAAGAAATATGTATGCAAATATGTACATGAAATACAAGATATTTATGTTCAATTACATGTATGTTGGAGATGTTCTCCATGTTATATATAGGCCATATACACATGACCAAACATACATACAATAATACTGGAAATGAACATAGATTTTCAAAACCTTAAGATACAGTTCTAAGAAAAGTTTAAATCACAGGGAGAATAATTATAACATGCACACATACTAACATATTTGTGAAAAAATCAAATCATAGGAAATCTGAGATTTAGAGACAAAGGAAAAATATTTAAAACTCAAAGAAAAACAGTATCATTAAAGAAGCATCAAAGTCATGCAACTGGTGTCTCAATAGAAACAAAATAAGCCAGACACATGTTTTCACTCATGTGTGGAAATGTAAATAAATAAATAAATAAGAAGAAGACCTCAAAGCAGCAAGGGGACTAGGAATTAAGGACTAGGAAGAGGGCCGGAGGAGGGGAAGATGGTAGAAAAAGGGTAGGCAAACACAATCAGTGTTCCATATAGACACATATGGAAACATTACATTAAGTTCCACTAATTTCCATGACACATGTTAATAACTGTAATAAAAATAAATACAATCAATATATTTAAAACATTAAAACAACTGCCAAACTAAAATTTCATATTCTAGAGAAAATAGCCCTCGAAAGCAAAAATAAAATACTGGTATTTCCATATGTACTCAAGCCTGAAGACCTGTTGCCAACAGGCCAGTACAAAAATAGCTAAGGTCATTCTTTAAGTGGAATGATAATGATATTAAGTAGCAAAACAAAAAACACCAGAAGTAATTAAAAACAACAGAAAGTATGAGAGACTAGGATACAGTAGACTGACTGGACTGTCTGATCAAAAAGCAGATAGGGTTTTAATTAGGAGAGTTCCAGGGTCATCCTTCCTAATTACTGAGATCCCTACAAGGGAGGGAGTTCTGTTTTATTCTTTACTGTGTCACAAGTGCCTAAACCTGTGACAGTCTATCCTGCAGTAAGTATTCAACAAATACTTGGTACTTGAATGAAGTTGCTATAGGCCTGCACCATATTTGAAATTTTGGTCAATAACAGACATGACTTTTATTAAGAAAATTCAAAGTTGAAGGCATATGGATTGATTTGAAAATGTATGTTCCATTTAGGGAAAGAAAAGAAGGGAGGAAAAGAAGGAGAAAGAAAAGAATAAAGGCACATAACCTTGTAGAGCCAACAAAAGAAGACAGGCTATTCAACTAATTCCCTCGCATCTCCTACAGCTACAGGTTGGAAGGCAAATTTTGTAGAGGGTTATGAACGAGGCGGTGAGGTCATCTACCACCTGTGGCTCACAGCTGTTCCAAAGGCCTTGGTACCAGTTATCAGAGCAGCAGAGTCAGGCTAAACATGCCCACAGTGACAATGGTCGCAAAGGACAGGAAGTGAAGGATTTGCTCATGTTAGCAGCTTTGTAATCGGTGAATCACACGATAGCCTTTTAGCTTGCGTCACAAAGGCTGCTCCAGGGTGATATGACTCCAAGCTACAGTTACCTTGGGGTCCCAACATCACTTCACCACCGTCATCACCCCAGTACGGGCATGGGCTCATGCTATCTTCTCCTGCAAGTTTGGGGAAAGGGACACTTCTGTTAACACAGAGTAAGAGGACACAGGGCTCACAGCACTACACACGTTGGCAGAGAAAGGAAGTAGACTGGCACCTCTGAGAAGCCAGCACAGACTTTGATTTAAAACAAAATAAACTGTGAGAAAGGAACATAGGAGACACAGGGACATATCCTGAGGAGAGGGTGGGAAACATCTGTAGGTGGGACAAACAAGAAGGCTAGAGCAGAACTGTTCTTTATGCCACATTTTAACTAAAACATTGACACTATAGTTTATTCTCTAGTTGAATAATTTATAAAAAGTTAGCTAGTTTTTTATAATTTTATGTGGGATACATTCTTCTATATGGCATTATTCAGGCTTTAGTAAAAGGAATTGTATGGAATACATATTTTTAAATTGGATTTCTTGAGAAAATTATTATCTTTAGTTTATCCCAAACTAAAACCTCTATTAATATTAAATTATTTTAATGAATTAAAACATGTTTGTGCTCTGTACACAATAGTAAAGGTAACATAAAACTGTTATAGGTAATTTTCTAAGAACCTATACAGGGGCATTATTCTTTGTTTTTTACCCAAAATGATTTCTATAGATAATTCTGGGAGTGTAGGATTACCTGCAGTTACTTTAAAAAATAAAGCCAGAGTTTCTATGCATGTCAGTCCTCTTTAAGTAAAATCCAAATAACTCAAATTTTAGAACTAATCATTATGTAAGACAGACGCGAACATATTTTGTTTCTACAGCCTGGATTGAGTTCATAATGTGGCAAAAGGATGAAGAACCTCATTTTAATACTAATAATATTTGTAGTTTCCCAAATTAGTGTCTGGTAATTAGGAACTAAAAATTTTAAGATCTCTCACTTAATTGGACCTTGCATACTTGAATTGTTGTCTGAATGATTATATGTCAGACTGGGGCAGAAAATAAGCCCCTATCCTGTCTTACTCCCTTTACTCCACTGAAGTTTTTATTGTAGGTGTATATCATCTGGCAGCACAAATTACACATCATAAAAAGCAACTACCTAACTGCTGCACCAGTAATAGTGATAGCTTAAATTTGTGGTGTTTGAATAGTTCACATTAGTACACCATTAACTGAACTCAAACAGTGGTGAACTCTTCCCTTAAATT
>PVIR01038187.1:0-14713 GCA_004026965.1 Petromus typicus
CAAACTCACATCACAATCCTCCTGCCTCTGCCTCCCGAGTGCTGGGATGACAGGCGTGAGCCACCACGCCCGGCACTGTGGTATGTGGTACTGGTTGCTGCTGGGTGTGGGTCTCCACACCCAGTATTGTTATGTGGTTACCGGGGAATCGAACCCGGGTCCTTGAGCTTGCGAGACAGGCGCCGGAACCACTGAGCTAACTCCCCGGCCCCAGTTTCCCCATATTTTGATGCACAAGATTTACCTCATTTTATTGTATGACCACATCCTCACTTAACACAAGAAATGGGTATGTAGGTTGCATGAAATGTTTTCACACTAACAATGCTGTAATAAACATCTCCATACATGCATATTCATTTACTAATTTTCTCCATAAGTCCATTCAGATGAATTTCCTAAAAGTAGAACTGCTTTATGAAAATGAATACATTTCTGACTCATATTGCTAATATGTCCCCAAGAAACATGGCAGTTTACATTTCGTACATACTACATTAGTGTTCTCACAATCCAAACAGCAATAGTGAATATTACTCACCAAAGTGATTATTACTATTATTTTCGTTGTTGGTTTTTTGAGACAGTCTTACTTTGTAATTTAGGCTGGCTTCAAACTGTGTAGTCCAGACCGGCCTCCAGTGCATGATGATCCGTCTGCCTCAGCCTTCTAAGTACTAGGATTACATATCCTATCATTCTTCCTCACCCCCACTGGGGATCAGGGATCGAAATCAGGACCTTGTGCTTGGCAGGCAAGCAGGGGTGTGTACCACTGAGCCACACCCCTGGCATGGGATCACATTTCTTAATGCTAATTTTCTCTTCAAATATTTCACAGTAACTCATATTTTTCCATTTACTGTCCACATCTTTCTAGCTTCTTTCTAATTTATAAGAGCAATCTAATATTTTGAGGTTACCTGTTAAGACTTGTACCCACATGTCCCCACAAAGGCTCTTGTACTTACGGGTGGGGCTTTTTGGAGGTTGCTAGATCTACTGTGCTTGAAAGTGGTTAAAGATGTGATAATTAGATATCACTGATTGGTTAGCATTGTTCTGGGTATGCGCTGCCAGAGCCATTTGTGGCATGTACAGAACAAAAGAGAAAGACAGACAGCAGGCTGCTGCTCTTTGCCACTTTGCTGCCTTCTGCCTGCCACATCTTAGATTGTTTCTCCTCTGTGATGCCCCTCTGCCATTCTGCCCTGCCTAGGAGCCAGCTGACTATGCCACGAAACAAACTGTGAGCTGAAATAGACCTTTCCTCATTTTATTTGTGGGTATCAGGCATTTTGTTTTAGTAATGAGAAAAGTAACTAAGATACTAACAATCCTCTGCCTATATGTGGTAAATAGTTGTTTTAGCTATTTTTTAAACTTTATTCTTGATGCCTATACTTCTAAGGGGTCAAACACAACAATCTATTTTCTACAGTTTTGAAAAGCCTATGTAATGAATTACATAGTAATTACTGATATTTCTTTTCATGGAAAAAAATCTGTGACAATTTAATTATTCTATAAGGCAGTAAGAAAATAGATTCCGTGCAAACAAGAACCCGCAAGTCTCTAATTATGGCTAATTTCTGTTTATATATGGGAAGGAATGGAGTTACAATTCAATTTGTTACTAAAAACAAACCTGCAGGTCTGTTTCAGCAGGACTTTCACTCTCATCCTCATCTCCTCCTCTGGAAGTATCAGAATGACAATCTTTCTCACCTTCTGCCTGGGGAAAAAACCAAAGTGACATTAGGAATATGCAAATACCACTTTCACTCTACGATCTAATCTCATTCTCAGTTACTTACTATTTAGTACCATAATATCAGCAGTTGGTCGAACCACTTGAATAGAAAGGTTGTTGGGTGCTTTGGGACCTTACCATTCATTTCCAAAGGAAATGAAACTGAAAAGCCTACTCCCTACTCTAAACCATCACTGAGTACCTTAACATTTTGTTCCCTCAAACTTAACAATTCTGCTATCCAAAAACCAATCTAATTATCACATATGAAATAATACCACTTCATTATAAGTTCAAGATGATTTGATATGATTAGCTGGGTAAATGAAGCTGATTCTGCTACCTATACGCCAAATGATTAATTAACAATTTGTATTAAATTTTCACCTTTTCTTTTTAGAACATCTATGCTTTCCTTTTGGTTCTATAATAAGTATATTTTAACTTTTTATGAGAAAAATGTTTAAGCATATTGAAAAGAGAATCCAGTGTAATTAATCCTAAGTAATCATGACTCAATTTCAGTGATTACCAATGTAAATAAAAATTCTGTAGTATCAAATCGCAACCCAAAGTATTCTTATTTTTGAATATCTCATACAGGAAAAATATATATACTGTATTTTACACTTTGTGAGAACCAGCTTCCAGTAAGACGGTTGCTATGTGTCAGCTCTTATAATCTCACTATTTCTTATAACTTGTGATGAAAACAAGGCATTTTTCTATAAGGAATAAATTTTCTTAAGGTGTGTGCTTTGCTTCTCATGAAAATAGAAAGTTGCTTCTCTCTAGATATCTTCTGACTAGTAAATTTCAATAATACATAAAATTTGATTCTTTGAATTTTAAAATAGTATAGAATCAACTATCCCACTGTAATGAGTGGTTTAAAAAGTTTGCTTCAGCAAACAATAATGCTTCTAGAGTTCAGCACACAATTTTTGTTTGATGGATCACTTAAAAGCCTACAGTCCACAGAAAGATGCCCCTTCATTTATAAAAACTGACATATTATTAAATGTGCTTTATTAGTATTATTTATTAGTATTTTAAATGTACTTGGAAAATTCATTAGTCAGTGACTTGAAACATTAAATAGTCTCTAATAACTTCAATTTCTAGATATTGGTGTGGCTTAGAGTAAGCTGGACTACAATGATAGTGTGCAGCTTTCGAGTATAGTGAGCCTCAGGTCAGACACCTTCCATCTTATTTTTTTACCTCCATAAACGCTTGTTAAATTAAAATGACTACTACCTTCTGGTCACAGTGAAATGGTATGTCAATTTGGTCTGTTAGCTAATAGTCATTAAGCAAACAGGACTTGCTCAATACTTAATGCATTCTGTTCTACGAAGGAATGTGGCAATCACAGAAATGACCTTGAAGGTTAGCTAGAAATAATGACAAGAAAGCCAATTTTACCTAGTTCTAAGATGGCAAGTTTTGCAATTGCAAATTTTAGCTATAATTTACTTTCAGGGACAAAATGTGTAGCAGACTTCTGAACATAATAAACAGATATGTACCATACTTGCACTGCACTACACGCTTGCTTCCTATCTTATCTCTGGCAACCAGACCTATTGCCAGAGTTCCTGTAACAGCTGAACTAAGTTAGTACCAGACAAAATGTCTGTAACAGTAAAGACGCAATCAGTGAAGAAATAAATGAGTGTAGCAGTTAGTGTAAATAAGATAGGAGTTTTCCCTACAGGTATGGTTTTGTATACAGTACAGGTGTAAAAGGGTTGGTTCCCAACGTAGTGTCATAGGGAGTGGGTTAATGTGGTGGGAAGTCCTTTTGTCACTGCAAGTGTGCCCCTGAAACGGGCCTGGGAGTCCCTTTTTCTCTTGCTTGAAAGAGTGGTTTGCATACCCAGTGTTCTTGCCATGAAGTGGCAAGAGGCCAAAAGGAACTGGGGCTACTTGATCTTAGAGCAGAAGCTTCAGACAAAACAAACCCTTTCTCTTTGTGAATTATCTCAGGTGTTTTGTTATAAAGGGAAACTGACTAATGTATCTGAGAATATTACTAGAATGAAAGTAAAATGAGACTCAATGTACAGATCTTAGTGAGAAGTCCTATTTCTCTTCTCAAAGAAGAGTATGACGTATTGCTGTAAACTCTTAAGCAGAGCCAATAAGAGAGGACCCAAGTCATGCAGAGAATCCCTAGTAATTTAAGCTTCCAACTCTTTACCTACCAGTTCTGAGTAAAACAACTTCGTATGAAGAGCTTGCTCTTCTCTCCAGCTGGGGATCCTGCATCTGATATTTCCTCTCTCCAGCTGAAATGCCACCTTCCTCACTTAGCAGCTTCTACTTATGCTTCAGGGTTCAGCTCTTTTTGGTGAAAAGTATTTTCTACTCCCTTCTGCCTCTTTTGTGCACCTCTAACACTTTTATTTAGACTTTTGTTTCTTTCACTAGAGTTAGTGCACTGAGAAGAAGGAATACATTTTGGTTATCTTTGTAACCAAACACGCTGCTTGATTAGTAGGAAAGGCCCCCCAGGCCTCAGCTGTCTCTTTTACAAAAAGGAGGCTGTGAAGAGACTCAGGGAATTCTCCAGTCCCTTTTCTGATGGCATATTCCACAATTAAGTTTACCATAAGTCATGTTACAAGCATGGTTACTACTACGCTAGGCTGATAACAGGTGTGACGAAAAATTGAATTAGAAAATAAAACGTCATAGGATACTTACTAGTGTGTAATTCAAAGATGAAGAAATAAAAAATCTGTAACAAAACAACATAGTCCACATCCTCCGGCCTTTTGTGTTAGAATAGTTGCTAATCCGGCATGACATCTTGATTTTAGACAGATCACAGAAACAAGAAATCTGGGATTTATTACATCTGATTAACCTAAATATTACTTCAAACAAGCCTTCAGCTGCCTCAGGAGCTTCACTTCCTCCACGAGTTCCATCTATTACCTTTCACTTATGTGGCGAATGTATTTGGGTAGCTTACATCTTCATTTACTCCTGTTTCACAGTAAGAATTAATTAAATATAAAGGTTATGTGCTTAATGGTGGTCTAAGAACTACTGAAAGTTTGAAGCAGAATCAATTGTTGCTATTTTACAGTCCACAGATGAAATAAATTCATTCAGCTGTTCCCTTATTCAGTGAGTATCTAAG
Source organism: Petromus typicus (assembly GCA_004026965.1). Classification (NCBI taxonomy): domain Eukaryota; kingdom Metazoa; phylum Chordata; class Mammalia; order Rodentia; family Petromuridae; genus Petromus; species Petromus typicus. Next base: position 4,908 of record PVIR01038187.1, read on the forward strand.
TCTTGTAAGAGCTAGCTTGTTATTAGTTCATTCTTGATTCATTCAGCACTCCTAGCAATTAATTTCTTAGTGGATGTCAGAGCAAGGTATCAGGTAAGGACTAACACATTACACTGTGGCCTTAGGAAATCTTTTTACACTCCAAAGTTGAGCTCAGTCTTTCCACTTGCATAGGCAAGATGTGGCTCACACTGTCACTGCTATCAAGTGAGACAGGATTCCTCCAGCCCCATTTCAAGCCAACGTACTACTCGGGGCAGGTATGTCTGAGCACAAGACTTCTGCAGGGCCTCGCTTTCCAGAAGAGCCATCAACAAGTGTCTCCCCTGGCCTGGATTCCCTACCCAAAATAGGGTGGGATGGCTCTCCTCAAACCATGTTCACTGCTTCTGAAAAAAAAACCCCTCGAGAGGGGCGTCTTCAAAGAAACAGCATTTTCCTCGGCTGTCCCACAAACCCTGTCTCCCCAGATCGGCCCCGGCTGGAGTCCAGCGGGAATGAAGCCTCAGGCGTAGTCAGGGCCAGGACCTTCTGGTTCCTTAACACCCAGGGCCCTGTGTTCGCGGTTCCCCGCTCTCCCAGACCTGCACCCCAGGCCCAGTGCTGCCCGCATCCTGCACCTCATTCTGCAGGCCCGGGACCGTCCCCAAGTTACCATGCTGGCGCGCCGGCCTGCCGGGTGGCGGGCCTCCCGCGCCCTCGGCACCGCTCCCCAGGGAGGATACGGTGTCCGGTGTCTACTCCTGCCCGACTCCCGCAGCGGGGCTTAGCAGAGTTCTCGGTCGGAGAAGCGCACCAAGCAGCGGCAGTAACTGCGGGCACGGCGGACGGCAGCCATCTTCGCTGGGCAGGGGGCCGACGCAGGCGGCAACCGAGGCCTGGGGCTGCGGACGGGCGCCGGAGGCGCGGAGGCCGACCAGAGGCAGCGGGAGCGCGGCCCTACAGGAGACCGGACGCGGCGGCAGAGCTGCGCGCTGCCGGACTGCGCCGCGCACGCACGGAGCATGCGCGGTGCCGCGCGGCGTCCCCACGGCGCAGCCCGCGATGGACCGGGCTGACTGTTCGGCGAGTCTCTCGTTCGACAGCAAGTCCGGCCTAGAGAGCGCCAGGCAGACAGGATCAGGCAGTGCCTCAAAGATGTCTCAATCCAAGCTTAGAGCAAGGCCTCGAGCGAAGGCGCCCTGACGGCTGGACGCTCGGGTCGGTCGCTACATGGTGTTGGGGACTCTTAAATGCCGCGTCCGGAATGCAGAAGAGCAAAATTCGACAACACTCACAGGTGGTTATAAAGATTAAATTTAGGAGCACAGGTTCGAAATTGAGGAAAGATGCGCTTACGTGCGCAGCACGGCGAGTACGAAGACAGCCGACGCAAGGAACGTCTCACTACAGGTCCCATGAATCAACGTGGTAGTCCGTGCAGCTCCGGGGCTCAGGAGCCGGAGTTTGGGGCGGGAGTGGTGCCCGCGAAGCATTGTGGGATTTGTAGTCGGCCATGCACTGAGCGTGCCAGAACCAGGAAAGACATTCTGACCTAACTCCTATCTTTTTCACCTTGGATTTGCAAGTTCTAGGGTAGCATACAGACGTCACAACTTCTTACCTTCATTGGACAAACATCTACCGAAACTGTAACGTTTCTCTAAGTGTCAGGGACTAATAGTTATCAGGAGTACAAGACCTTAAATTAACTGGAATTTAAATTTCTACTTCATTATTTTATTCTGAAGCTTTTAGATAGTCACTACATCTCCACAGAACTAGAAGCAGATAGTGAATAAACTACCTTATGGAAATCTAAATGCTAGAGTTTTCATTCCTCTGGATGAATTTTTACTTACATTTTAAATTAGCTACCATAGGACCGGAGAGTGAGCTCAGTGGGTCCCGCGGTTGTCTTGGAAGCGCAAGGACCCCGGGTTCGATCCCCGGTAACCACATACCATACTGGGCATGAAGACTCACGCCCAGCAGCAAGCAGTACCACATACCACAGTGCCGGGCGTGGTGGCTCACGCCTGTCATCCCAGCACTTGGGAGGCAGAGGCAGGAGGATTGCTGTGATGTGAGTTGGAGGCTGAGCTTAGGGCCGGCCTGAACCACAAAGTGAGACCGTGTCTCAAAAAACAAACAAACAAACAAACAAAATAAATAAATAAATTAGCTACCATAAAAAATACTTCTATAATGGAGGCCACCAATGTAATAGTTTTTATTTTCTAAAAGAGACTGCAGGATTTCTCTTAAGGAAGCGTTCCCTCTCAATGATCCTTTTAAAATTGGATTTTGAAATGTAAATGGAGGAAAAGAGTGAAACAGAACAAAATGATGAAAGTGCTTTTGGAATTCTAAAGATCTGCTTTGCAGAGGAAGAAATTGCAAAGGGTTTAAAATTACTTCAGAACAGTCTCTTACTGAAAGTGTTAAATGCTTGCTTGAAGTAGTCTGGTCAGTTAACTCAGAAGCTTTCTATTCTAGCAAGTAATTAAAAATAGAGCTTAATACTAAAATGTGGCTTGCTCCTCAGCTACTAATTTTCTATTTTAGATCAGCTCCATTGTACTCAATAGTGCTCAGTACAGGGCTTTATTAGATATTATCATATTATATTTTCAGGCTTTTACTTTTCCCAGGACCAAAATCACTGATCTACTTGCTAGCCCTGTGGACCCTTGCTAAATGTAAAACAGGACACTCTATTTGCCTGGTCTACTGATTTGGACAACTGAATTTTACTGAAACTGGTCATTCTGTTATTTTAAAATTGTTTTCCATGGAGTGTACATGATTTGCTAGGTTTCTTTTTATGTAGCCCGGGCTGGCCTCAAACCCTCCGCAATCCTCCTGCCTCTGCCTCCCAAGTAGTGGGATTACAGGTGTGCACCATTATGCCCGGCAGATTCCCTGTCTCTTTACTGATGATTTGCTATTTTTATTTGCTCTACAGCTAGGCTATTACATAGGTAAACACAAAGGTAGACAAGTGTTATATATTTGCCAAGTAGCCAGGAAATCCTGTCCTTTTGGGGGGAGAGAAGGAGCGAGAGAGGCATTCCAGTCTTTGGTAAGATTCCTTCTGGAGGGCTGGGGAGTTAGCTCAGTGTTTCCGGCGCCTGTCTTACAAGCTCAAGGACCCGGGTTCGATCCCCGGTAACCACATACCATACTGGGCATGAAGACTCACGCCCAGCAGCAAGCAGTACCATATACCACAGTGCCGGGCGTGGTGGCTCACGCCTGTCATCCCAGCACTCGGGAGGCAGAGGCAGGAGGATTGCTGTGATGTGAGTTGGAGGCTGAGCTCAGGGCCAGCCTGAACCACAAAGTGAGACCCTGTCTCAAAAGAAAAAAAGATTCTTTCTGGAAGAGAGAACACACTTTAGCCTTTAGATTCAAAAACTTGATATAGTAATAAGCTGAGACTTTTAAACTCAGAGAAGAATTTTCAAAGTGATAAAGGGTTACTGATGCTTGAAAGTTATATATTTAGGGCAGCGTGACACCCTCATCGGTAGTCTGTGCTTGAAGCTGCAGTGCGTGGCAGGTAACTGGTTTAAAGAGCCCTCAGGTGACTGATACTCCTGAAAATGCTTGGACCCTTTGGCTTAAAGGAATTGTGTAAATTTAAACTAGGGACGGAGAAGCATGTTTGGGTCATCCTTCATCCCCGCCATTTGCGTCACAGGCAAGCCTTATAGTGGTTTAAGGACAAATCTACAATATGACTTATGGTAAACGTGAATGTATTTTAAAAGTAGATGTTCAGAAAGGGCTGTTGTAAAAGATTATGTAGCCAGTTTCCCACGTAGTTAGGTTCCAGCCTTTCAAACGTAAATTGCTAACAATATAAAAACCTCTTAAATATTCAAATGAACACCTACAGGTTGGGGTTTTATTCTAAACATGTTTTCTATTGTAATGCAAATGGAAACATTTGCCATTTTAAACATTATTGACTGTACAGTTCAATCACACTGGTAAACGTTCTCAGCGTTGTGCAATCTTGCTTACGTTTCTGGAACCAGGAAACTTTCCCTTTTCCTCGGCGCGTGCTAAGTACACAGACGTCCCGGCCTCTCAGCCTTGTGGGGCGCGGTGGCCGCGCGCGGCCTGCGCGGTGGCCGAGCTCGCCGCTCCCGAGCCGGGCCGGGCCGGGCTGGACGCTGCAGGGACGCGCTGGGCCGGCGAGGGGAGCTGCAGGGTAACTTTCCCAGGGAGGGAGGCTGGTCTTCCGCGGGAGAAGCCACCCTGCCTTTTGTTTGTTTTCCTGCCTGAGGCCGGAGTGTAGCCGAGTTCCTGCCGCACTGCCATGCGCCGCGCGGCCCGGGGCCCTCGCCGGAGCTGCCGGGCGACTCCGCCAGGAGCCCGCGGCCCGTCCTAGCCGAGATCGGCACGTGCAGCGTCGCCCCAGTGGCTGCCGAGCTGCTTCCCTCGGGGCGGCCCCACCAGTGCTCGCCTCGCCGGTGAGTAGGCTCGGGGATCCGGGCGGCGGTCATGCGGCGGGCCGGACCGGGTCTGCCGGAGCCCTGTCCAGTGGCCTCGGCGAGGAGCCGGGCGCCGGGAGGATACCTGGTGGTAGTTCTCTGAAGCCGCGGTTGCGCTGGGGGTCTCCTTCGTGCCAACCAAACTCCGAGGATGCAGGATTAGAAGGGTGTGTTTACTGTGTAGTTCCTAAGAGGGGCAGGACCCAGCCGGCCGAGCTCCCGTCGGGGCGTTGAGGACGTGGTCCTGAGTAGGCCCTGGGCTGTCCCGCAGGGATCCGACCGAGAACCCTCCACATACACCGCAACCGTGTTTCACGGGCTTTCGTTTCTGCTCCGGATTTCTTTCCGCTCTATTACTAATCTGAGTGCATGTTTTGGGAAGGATGTTGAAATATTTTCCAGAACAACTGTTTCTTTTATAACATTAACCTTCGCAGGTTTATCTTTGACACGAAGAGGGTACCTAGAAGGTAGTTTAATGCATCTTTCACAGACAGGCGCCTTCGCTTCCAGTTATACTTCAATACAGATTGCTTTGCTAAAGCTGAGCTGAGCTGAGGCCTCACCACCTGAACTGTGCAAGCTGGACTTGATTTCTCTAAGGTATTGGCACTTTTTTTTCCTGGCCCTGGGCTCTCTTTATACTAATAGAAGCTTGGCGGATACACTTTTTACTTTCCAGTGAGTGAAGGTGTCCCGCTACAGTGAATGGAGCCATGGCTAAATATAAAATTTAAATGAACTTCAAATCTGTGTAGTCCACGTATCAGTTGTTGAGAAGAATTTGTGCCTCACTTAAATGCTTAACTGTGCTAGGAATTGATATATGCATAAATATGCACGTTTGAAATAGTTTCTGAACAAAGAGCAACAATTTGCTAAAGAATCTTTCAGGCCTTCCTAGCTGTGAGGGCCAAAAACTGTAACACTACTGCACGGAGCAGGTGTAGAAATGGCAGCGGTGCCGATTATTTTTTTTAATTTAAAATGACATCCTGTGACCTTCCTCACCCCGAGGGCCAGCCTTGTAGCCGCCTGGTGCATTTTGTTTCCACCCTGACCCTGACTCTTGCCCTCTTCCTCAAAGTCAGGCTGGTCCGGCGGAGGGGCAGCCGCGTGTCATCGTGAACCCAGCTCAGGGACTGGAGGTGTGCTGGAGGTGAGACCGCGCTGGCTGGGCAAAGCCCTGCGGTTCTTGCCAAGGGATGCTGCAAACAAATGATTTTCTCTAAAGTTTCTTGCCTATGGACTGTGTGTAAATGAGCAGCAAGGGGTTTTATTAATGGATCGTTCAACATCTCAAAGCCCCTTTCTGTTTTTAATTTCTTGTTTTTTTGAGACAGGGTCTCTCTGTGTAGCTCAGATTGGCCCTGAACTCACTATGTAGCCTAGGCCAGCCTGAACTCACAGCAGTCCTTCTGCCTCTGCCTCTTGAGTGCTGGGATTACAGGCGTGAGCCACTACTCCTGGTATTGTGATATGGGGGGAGTGGGGATTGAACTCTGGACCTTGTGTTTGCCAGGCAGACACGGGAAACACTGAGCTAAATCCACGTCTCCTGTTTTCTTCTCTTTTTGAAGTTCCTAGGAACGGCGGAAACTTTGGCACTCATGAAGCTTTGGAGTTACTATCATCTTTCCCCTAGTTTTTTATTCACTGTGTACTCCAGCCTTTCCTTACCTTTCCAACACAGGAACTGGCTTTCACCTGGCCTCACTGAATGTGTGACCAAGGATAAATGAAGAAGAGTGGAGGAAAAACTCCCCTCTCTGGCCTCCTCAGCATTTTTGAGCCCCGGTGAATGTCTCTCCTCCCTTGCAGGCCTTAGCTGCAGTCTGTGATCTCTTGTGCCTCCAGCACGTCTGAAGGTCTTCACAGTGGACTCACTCTTCCTAAGTGCTTTGCTCTACTGGTTTGGCTTTGTTTCTGTCCTGACCACGGGTCAGGCTCCTCCCACTGCAGTCACTACCCATAGCCTTCTCTCCTACCCATCTGTGGAGGAGAAACCTAAGGCCTACTTCTTTTATAAGATTTTCCCTGAACATATCTCCTTTTCTTTAAAGTCTTGAGATACTTGTTAGCCCTTCACTGTGTTGCCTATTTGATCTTTAATTGGTTTAGGTTATTTTAAGCCTCTTTAAGGAATGAGCTGTATTTTATGCATAATAATGTGATTGTATGGGCTGGGGAATCAGGCAGTATTGTGGTCAGGGTTCAGTGCCACATTTAGTCATGTGATCATGTGGAATTCTTTTAGCTTTACTGTTCTCACATGTAAAGTAGGGAAAATCCTAAAGATGTTCGCAGTGTCTGCTCAGTAACTACTATCACCTCACGGGATTCTTCCCAATGACAAGCAGCATGCTGAACATATAGTATGGACAGTATTGAGTAAGTGTTTGTGGACTGACTTACAGTAGACCACAGCTGTGGTTTAGCCTTAAGGCCCAGAGAGTTATCAGCAGAGCTATGCAATGAATCCCTAGTATTATCCTATACTTACTGAAATGTCTGGAGCTTAAGTTATCCCTGGCTACAGCTTTGCTTCTGGGATCTGTTGCTATTTTTCCATCTGAACCTTGCCAGGAACACTTCTGCCTTTAAAAAAAATTTATTTTTTTTATTGCTGCTCTTGCAAGCTCTTCATCTCATTTTGCAAGATCTTGCTGAGTTAAAGATCTGCCTAGTCCTTCTGCTGATGTTTGTCCTTAGACAATATGCTTTCTGCTTGTGGAATGTGTGAGTGTGTATAATGTAGACAATGTACCTAGCAGCTCCTTGGCAGATTATGGGTACAGTGACCCATCTGTAATACTATTCAAGCTCTAGTGAGTAATATTTCATTTAATTGCTGATTCCTTCATCAAAATTCTTTGACGACCATGATGTTTTGAGAAGATTGTGGACTAATAAGGCTTTCAGAGTTAGGATTGATGTGGTGGAGTGGAAGAATACACAAACAGATATGTGCGAGATGACTTACACACAGTATTCTGAGATCATAGTGTAATCGTGTCCCGATTTGTGGTTGTGCTTACCTTGGGAATATAATTTTAGTTTCCTTATCAAAATGCATGTGTCCTAGAAAATTACTTTGTAAAACAAATTTGGTGAAGCAAATAATTTTTGAAACAAATTGCATTAAAATTCTAAGGGAATGTGTCAGGAGAAAAATTAGAAACTGAAAACGCAGTAAAAAGAACAGCTCAGGTACACCTTTAGGTGACTGAGGTTGGTATGGTCAGCTGTGCTCAGCCTCTCTTCCTTCCAACCTGGTCTCTGATGGTAGGAAAATAATCAACATGCAGTTTCCAATCCGGATTTCTATGCAAGGAAACGGAAGCATCCTTGACATTAAGTGCCTGGCTCCCTGTACCCTGAGGTTGGGTCTAGAGGAACAGTGCCTAGGGATGGGATCTTACCATGCAGCCTGCAGTCATAGCTCATGTGCATTGCTTTGTGAATTTGTACATAGACTCTGGATTAGAAAAATACTCATATGCTTTTTCCAAAGGAAAAGCAATCATTTGAAAGACTTTTAATAGACCAAAATATGTATTATATTCACACATCTTTTAAAATACTCAGTTCTGAATATAACAAGGATCCTGTTCTTACCAGTTGATTCTCTGGAGAGTGTGTTTAAAGTAAGGCTGCTGGATGATCATTAAGTTGTCTTACAGGAAAAAAAAATAATACTTCTGATTCTACAATGTAAAGTTTCCTCAGCTTTATGCTTTGAACTTAGAGTGTACTGAACTCGTTAACATTTACATCCATCCTAATTAGCTAACTAGCAGTTGGTTGTATATTATCATACTTTAATTCTTTCTGAAGTTTTAAGTTTTTCGTGCTGACTCAGTATTTTTAAAATGAAAAGACCACAAGAGTATCTAACATTTGATTCAGTGCCGTTCCCTCGTGAAGGGCCCATCAGTGGCCACTTCATTAATCTACAATGATGACTAAGCACTGTGATGACTATACACTTCTGAGGCTGGGTAAGATCAGTGTAAGACATTTGTTACTTTTCTGTAGGCATTGCATGATAAAGTACTGATAATGTGTGACTGTTTGTGACCCATTTTTTTTGAGACAGGGTTTCAATTTGGTAGGTCAGGCTGGCCCTGAGCTCAGCCTTGAACTCACAGCAATCCTCCTGCCTCAGCCTCCCAACTGCTGGGATTACAGGTGTGAGTCACCATGCCCAGCATTCTTGTATGTGGTTACTAGGGATGAAACCTTGCTCTTGCAAGACAGATGCTGGAACTGCTGAGCTAAATCCCTGGCCCTGTTTGTGACCACTTTTTTTTTTTTTTTGAGACAGGGTCTCTCTTTGTAGTTCAGGCTGGCCCTGAGCTCAGCCTCCAACTCACATCACAGCAATCCTCCTGCCTCTGCCTCCCGAGTGCTGGGATTACAGGCGTGAGCCACCGCGCCCGTCACTGTGGTATGTGGTACTGACTGCCGGTGGACGTGAGTCTCCACACCCAGTATTGTATATGGTTAACTGGGGAATTGAACCCAGGTCCTTGCGCTTATAAGACAGGGGCTGGAACCACTGAGCTAAATCCCTGGCCCTATTTGTGACCACTTTAAAAGAGAATGTCTCAGGGGCAGGGTATTAGCTCAGTGGTGCAGCTGCCCACCATGCAATCTCAAGGTTGTGAGTTTGATCCCTGGTATTACAAAAAAAAAAAAATGTATATATATATATATATATATATATATATATATATATATATACATGCACATGTCACTGTGATATGAGTCTTTTAATTCTTGTGTGTATATACCTAGCATATAGCAGCCCAATTCGTGATTGCTACATCTTGGAAACAACCCAAGTGTCCATCAACTGGAGGCTGGATAAAAAAGCTGTGGTTCTTCTACAGAATGGAGTATTACTCTGCCATAAAAAATGATAAGTTTGAATCATTTATACTTAAATGGACATACCTTGAAGATATCCTCATAAGTGAAATAAATAGGGCACAGATAGGTACATATTGCATCTTTTCTCTGGTATGAGAAAATAAAGGTGTAAATGAGTCCTAGAATTGTATGTTATATATTGTGAAATAGAAAATGCTCAATGTAAAATAGGAAGAAGGGGAAAAATGTTGAGATTGTAACAAAAAAGTAAGGAAATAAATTTTATGTATATGAGGGGGGCGGTAGGGTGGGTAGGGCTATGGGAAAAAAATGAGAATTAAGGGGGCCGGGGAGTTAGCTCAGTGGTTCCGGCGCCTGTCTCGCAAGCGCAAGGACCCGGGTTCGATTCCCCGGTAACCACATAACAATACTGGGTGTGGAGACCCA
>PVIR01038188.1:0-14702 GCA_004026965.1 Petromus typicus
TACGAGTCTACATTCCCACCAACAGTGGAGAAGGGTTCCTTCTTCTCCACATCCTCGCCAACATTTGCTGTTGGAAAATGCCGTATTTCTTGATCATTTTGTTTCAAGTGATTTCTAGATCCTTGAGAAAGACATTCTTGAGTTGTAAAAATGTCAAAAAGCATTTCAAAAAATATAATACAAAAGAGCAAAATGTTGCTGTACATCATGTACATAGACTTCCAAATATATCAAGTTAGTGGAACTTTTCAACCAGCATTACTTTAGATAAGTTTTTTCAACCCCCTTTTCTTTCTTCTGTTCTTCTTATGCACCTATAATCTATATGTCAGCTCCTTTGATCGTGTCCATAAATTCTATAGACTTTCTTCATTCCTTTTCATTCCTTTTTCTCACATGACTAGAAAATTTCAAATGACTTTTCTTTAAATGCACCCATTTCATCTTTTGCATAATTAAGTGGGCTTGTGATGCTCTTCATATTAGTTTTCTTTTAAGTGACTGTGTTGTTTAGCACCATTTTCTTTTTGACTGTTTTTCATAGTTTTAGTATCTTTCTTTGGATATTTGTTTCTTAATATGTTATTTTCTAGATTATTATGAACAACTTGTGTTCTGTTATATCTCATTCAGTGTGCTGAAAGTATTTGTTTATAGCTATTTATGAGGCAGATCTAGTAAGGTTTTTTCCTTTGCTTTTTAAAAATGAATTGTACTGGCACATTTCACATACGCATCTTGATTGCAATCTCTGTTGAGAATTTTTTACCAGTACATGACATGACTTAGTTCTTATTTTTTCCCATTCTCCATTTCCTGCCTCCTGTATACATAAGCTTTATTTCCTTATTATAACCATCATTTTTTGTTCTTTCCTTCCTTTACTTATCCTTTCCCCCTTTTTCCATTTGGTTATTTTCTATTTCAAAATATCTATCCTACATTTTAGAAGTCATTTATATCTGCAGTATCTCAGATCAGAGAAAACACATGGTATTTACACATCTGTGACTTGTTTATGTCATTTATGAGTGTGTCTCCAAGATACATCCATGTGAGTATAAATGACTCAAATTTGCCATTCTTTATCATCAAATAATACTCCATTTTATTAATAAAACATGCAACTTCTTTATCCAGCCTCTAGTTGATGGGGATTTGGGATTTTTCCAAGATTTACCTATTACAAACTGAGCTGCTATAAACAGAGGTGCACATATGCCACTGTGATAGGAATCTTTAAATTATTTCGTGTATATCCCTAGTAGGAGAATAGCATGGTCAAATGGGACCTCTAATCTTAGTATTTTTTTTCTTTTTTTTTTTTTGAATCTTTATTGTCACACTATATAAACATATGGTGATCACACTCAAGATTGAGAATTTGTACCAGTGTATGACAGGATGTAATTCTCATTGTTTCCCATTCCTCTACATAACCTACAACCTCCCGTCCTCTATATACTTCAACTTAATTTCCTTTCTTTTACCATCATATTTTTTTTTCTTTTTCCTCATTACCCCTATACTCAATTACTTTTTGAATGCTTTCTATTTCAAAATATCTATCATGCATTCTGGAACTCATTAACATCATCAGTTTCTCATTACAGAGAAAAGATGATATTTGCACGTGTGGCATATTTTTGCACTTGTTTTTATTTTTAAATTTAAATCTTTATTGGTACATTATGAATACACGTCATACACTGCATTCAAAATTGAGATTTTGTACCAGAATATGACATGACTTGATTCTCATTTTCCCTCCCCCCGCCCTGCCACCCCTCACACCCTATATACATAAGCTTTGTTTCCTTTTTTATTATTACTGTCATATTGTTTTCCTCTCATTATTTACCCCTACATCTTCTTTCCTTTTAAATATTTTCTATTTTGCAATATCAACTATATATAATAGAACTCATTTACATCTTCCTTTTCTCATATCAGAAAAAAGATACAATATTTCCACATCTGTGACTTATTTCTTTCACTTATGAGGATGTCCTTAAGGTACATCCATTTGAGTATAAATGACTCAATGTTATCATTTTTAATGGCAGAATAATACTCTATTCTATAAAAGAACCACATCACTTATTTTGAGGAATCTCCACACTGATCTCCACAGTGGCTGCACCAGTATACATTTCCACCAAAAACGAAGGATTCCTCTCTCCCTGCAGCCTCGGTAATATTTGTTGTTGTTTAATTTTGAAATAGCAGCCGTTCTTTTTTTTTTTATCTCTATTGGTACATTAAATATACACATCATGATTACACTCCATGGGGATTTGTACCAGTATAAGACACATCTTAATTCTCATTTTTTCCCCTAGCGCTACCCACCCTACCACCCCCCCATATACATAAAATTTGTTTCCTTAGTTTTTTGTTACAATTTCAACATTTTCCTCCTTCACCCTATTTTACATTGAGCATTTTCTATTTCACAATATATAACATACAATGTTGTGGAGTTAGAATCTCAGTGTTGTTTTCATCTGCCTCTCTTGAATGACCAGCTATGTTGAGCATCTTTTCATATATTTTTTTGTTGCCTTTCCTTCTTCATCTGAAAAAAAAATATTTGGTCATTTCAGCTGCCCATTTTTGAATTAAGTATTTAAATTGGGGGATGGCTTTATTTACGCTTCTTATATACTTTAGATACTAGCCCTTTGTCTGATGTAATGATTGTTCAAGATACATAAATCAATAGATACAATATACTATATTAACAGACTCAAGGACAAAAAACATATAGTCATCTCAATAGATCCAGAAAAATCATTTGACAAAAACCAAGACATAATCATGATCAAAACCCTGCAGAAAACTGGAATACATGCACTTTACTTCAAACTAATAAAAGCTATATATGAAAAGCCAACAGCTAGCATCATACTTAATGGTCAGAAACTGAAACTTTTCACATTGATGTCAGAAACAAGACAAGGATATCCATTATTACCACTTCTGTTCAATAGGGTGCTGGAAAAATTAGCCACAACAATTCGATAAGAGAAAGAAATAAAAGGAGTAAAAACTGGAAAGGAAGAATTTAAACTGTAATGAGTGATCATCACAACTGACTGGCTGGTTAGGGGAAGAGCAGAATGGGAAGAGGTGGAGACTCAAAAAAATCTTGTCTCTTTGGGGCTCCAAACTTTGTATATTTATAAGTCTCCACCTCTTCCTACTCTTCTCCTAAATAGCCATTTGGTTGTGATCACCTCAGTATCCAGCTTGATTAAGGAGGAAGTGAGACTAGTGGAGTTCCCTGTGGGTCTAGAGAGGTAGGTTCTCAGTACTCTCTGCCTTACTACTCTATGGTAAGTGTCAGGCACAAGGTATACCAGTTGGAATTGAAGAATGTTACATTTGGGGATGGATTTGGATTCAGGAAAAGTTTTCATACCTTCTTTAATATATCTATTGTTGGCTGTTTTCCTCCAGTAACTAACTATAACTCCTCTGTAAGGCTCCCTGACTCACACAGAGGCAGTCTTGTCCATCACGTGTCATCAAATTGGAAGTGTGTCTGGAGATGATGGTTGAAAACATCTTCTCTGCTGCCTTGTAGACATAATTCAGACCTCAAATGTACTTTGAGATTTTTTTATATCTATAATGAGGATATTTTAATTGAACAATAAGTATACTTTTTGAGCAGATTTAAATACATTACATTAAATATATTTTAACAGATTTTCTCTCACACAGAAATTCTCCTTTGACTCTTTTTTAGAAGTGAATAACATTTTTGTCTAAATTTTCCTCCACATTTTCATTACTGCTAACATTTTATGCCTTACTCCTCTGAAGTATTATATTTTACAGTTTCCACATTCTATATATTTCAGGTAAATTTCAACCTAGAAGGATGATATTTCTCTAAAGAAAAAATTTTATTACTAGTAACTACATTTCTGGTGGTGAAATATACATACATACATAAGCTAGTAATTTCTACAATAGGGCATTTCCTTCATTTTTTAACAGCCCATGTGATAGGCAAGGAGTATTTTTTTAAGGCACAGCTATGAAAGAGAGTTCCTTCACTAGTATTTCTGTGCACTCTAAGTCAGAGAGAGCCCTCTGGGTACAGATTTTTCTTGTAACAGATCCACAAAGGTATCCTTCAGTGTGGAGATTTATGAAGACTATCAAAGTGTCTGTTGAGAATGACTATAAAATGAGTGCTCTCAAAACTGATTTTGTATTTGAATCAGTCTGGAAATCTTATTAAAACATTCTCTCACTTCACGTTGTTTTTGTTTCACAGGACTAGGATTTTGTTTTCTTGATTCATTATTTCATACCAGGTTTTAGAACTCATGTAAGGTTTATATTTTAAATTGCTACAAATCTGTACTGAAGGTGTAAAGTCACTGTGTCATAGAATGGCACTGCCCAATAGAACTACTGTGTAAACAACACAAGCAGTTTCACATTTTGTTTTAGCTGCATTTAAAACGTAAAAATAATAATGAAATAAAATGTAATGATTTTATTCAATCCAATATAACAGAAATAAATATCAAAATTACTGAAATGTTCATATTATTTTAATTTATATTCAATCTATTAAATATTGTCTATATTTTTACTGACACTTCATCTTACTTTGGACTAGCCATGTGTAAAATGCACAATGGATATACATGGATGCTAATCCATTAGATAACACATATCTAGGAAATTTTGTCTATGGCTGTATAATATTACAGTCTTTGTTCTAGTCTGATTGGTTCAAATATTTACTTGTATTTAACTGACATAACTCCTGTTATACTGTAGCAAAATGCAATTTTAAGAGTTTCTGGCATGTGAAGAGATCCTCACAGTAATGAAAATACTTCATAGATCAACTCACGTACAAGAACTACTACTTCCCACACAAGAATTCTATGGAAAGTAGTAGCTATTGTATTTCCTCTTTTTTCACCCTTGCCAAGTATTATGTGTGTCATAATAGATCACAGTATTTATTGGTTATACAATAAAATGGCTCCCAAGTCTGAATCCATTCATAATATAAAATATATACATCATTGACTAGAGAATAATGGTCAGCAGAACAATCATCAGGGAGTAGTAGTAGTAGTAGGTTAGTGCAATAAGAGTAATTGAAGAATTACAGCCTGGAGAGGAATGTACCAACAAACTCAATAAAAGGCAAACAAGTGAGGCACCTGATAGCACACAAGATCTCAAAAAAGAGAAAGAGGATGAGCATAAAACAGACATTTATGCTTGAATGCATAGAAATGATTAACATTGCTGTGTAAAAAAAAATTAAACTTGTGCTTTGGGATCTTTTATTAGATGTGAAAATGAATATCATAGTCATGTTACTTATATTGAGAGTGAACAAAGTAATAACAAAACAAATATAATATCCATCAGTAATGTCAAATCGTACACTTGGTTATTTCATAAACCAATCTGATATATTATGATGCTAGCCCCCAGTTATGAATTTTCATTCAGGTAAAATAGTATTAACTTTTAAATAAATCAACATGACTAACCAAATGGGAGAGAGCAAAATAAAATCTATACATAATCATACTCTTACAAGGAGTGGAAATATAGCACTCAGAATGTAAGGCAGAGAAAAATTATGGAAACCACTCAGAGTACAAAGGAAATTGAATGAAATAACTAGAAAAGCTTTTATAATAAGATGGAAGGAAAGAAAGAGAGAGAGAAAGAAAGAAAGAAAGAAAGAAAGAAAGAAAGAAAGAAAGAAAGAAAGAAAGAAAAAGAAAGAAAGAAAGGAAAACCTCTTGGTATTTCATTATGAATAATTTTGATTGAAAGTAATAGAAAATCCAATTAAAATACTTTTAAACAGTGAAAAACTATATTAGTAAAATGTAGCTGGGGAAGTCTAAGTGCACTACAAGGCCTTGAGCTCGGGTTCTTTGATCAGCTTTACCCTCCTCCGTGTGTTTCTGTTAGTTTCAGGCTGCTCTTCCTTATTGCAGAAACATGGCTAGAGCTGGGATGAAATTTTCATAACCCACTACATCTTTCTGAGCAGATTCTGTTTTTCATTCCAAATCAAACTGAGCCAATCATGGTATTGAGAGGCATTGAGAGTACTTCAGGTTATGCTTATTGTCAATCTATAATTAACTCATATGACAATATGTGAAATTGTGCTAGTTAGATTAACCATCTTAGTGCTCACATCTGTAATCAGGGTTCATCCCACCCTAATTGCATAGCTTCCCTACAGTGAGGGAAAAATGGAATGGATGCAGGAGTGTAAAAACATCTACTGTAATGGTTAATAGAAAATACGTTATTAGAAGAGCTATCTGAGACTCCAGACAGAAAAAGCTTTACTTAATCATAGTCTGAGGTAACTAAAGAGAAAAGTTGGCTTTCACTAACATTCTGAACAGATGTCTGAGCCTTTTCCAGATAAATAGGCCATATTACACATGGGCATAGTTATTATGAAGACTTTGACAAATTATTCTGAATTAAATGATTACTTAATCATCAAATATAACACATGGAAACACTTTAAAATAATTCAATAGTATCAATATAAATTTAATAAATATTTCACTAGATCAATACAGTTTATTGAGTCATAACAGTAAAAAGATATTCCCTTATTTATTTCTTCTAAGTAAACTGTTTTCATTACATAGACATCTAAAAAAGAATAGTTAATAATTATCTGATCAATCTGAAACATCTAAAAGGACAGGATTGCAATTTAAATTTTTTTTTTTTAGGTTTTTTGAGACAGGGTCTCGCTTTGTGGTTCAGGCTGGCCTTGAGCTCAGTCTCAAACTCACATCACAGCAATCCTCCTGCCTCTGCCTCCCGAGTGCTGGGATTACAGGCGTGAGCCACCACGCCCCGCACTGTGGTATGTGGTAATGGTTGCTGCTGGGTGTGAGTCTCCACGCCCAGTAAGGCATGTGGTTTCTGGGGATTGAGCCCGGGTCCTTGCGGTTGCAAGACAGGCACCAGAACCACTGAGCTAAATCCCCGGCCCTGCAATTTAAATCTTAAGAAAATCCAAAATGTTAATGCTAATATTTTTCATTGAAAATAAAGACTGAATGCAATAGAGAATATTATTATTGTAGATTTTCTTATGAGTGTTTATGTTTTGATTTAACACAGTGATAATATGATAATATTATCAATGATAATATGATTCAGGCAACATAGTAATTTTTTATTTATTATCTGTTAAATTTTTTTAAGTTACTTCAAACACAAATTAGCAATAAATGAGAACTCAATACATCCAGGTATTATTTAAACACTAATCAACCAAAAATATGAAGATATATTTATCCATTTTTATTGTGTTTTGATAATGTTGTATGTGTATTATAATTTCAGCATATGCCAATAATACTAGTTGGATATCATGTGCTCAGTTGTTCCAGATATCTAGAAGCTTTTATATTCTATGCTATAGGTCTAGAATTAGTTGTGATTTTTCGATATAAAGTACAAAGACTGGTAAATATTACCCAAATATGAAATACACTTTCATTACATACTTTTTCTAAATATATTGTTAAAATTTGCCTCATCTTAATTTAACAATATATTTTACACTTTTATTATTTTTTATTTTATTTGCATATTCTTGTGATACATAGTAACTATATGAATTTTGGAATGTTAGTATATATATATATGTCATTTTTTATTTTGATTATTTTTTAATATTGATTTATATGCATATCATAATCATAGTTGACATTGAAAGTTGTACCAGTGCAAACTAATTCTCATCTTTCTCATTCCCCCGCCCACCCTATAACCCTCCACCCCCTATATACAAAAACTTTTTTTCTTCTTTTTTATTTTAATGGTTCAATAATGCGTATTATAATACATGATATGTCAAAGATCTTATTTCTTTGTGCTAAGTTTTTATGATCCTTTATTATAGTTTAGGTATAAAATTTTTCTCACAACTCCTTTGAGTAAGAGGTGAGTCAACTGGAAGGTGCTTGGTTCACGTGGGTACTATACTCTGAAGTGATTTAATCCCTTAATGAATTCATAGCAGAATGTGGTATTAGAAACTGGAACCAAACTTGAGAAACTAGGTCACTTAGAATGTTACCTGGAAGGGCTAAATATCATCCTAAGCTTTCCCACATCCTGATTCCTGTCAACCATTGTTGAGCAGTGTACCACTTCCAAGTCATAGTAATATTCCATTTTTGCCTTGGAAGAAGCTAAGAATGAACTAATCCCCCTGAAACCATGAGCAACAATCAACTTCTCTTCCTTAAATTTCAGCATTAGATATTTTGTTCCAGTAATAAGGAAGTTGACTAATACAAGAAACTGATACTAGCAATGGTTTCATTGTTATTACTTTACCTAATCATGTGATTTATAACTCTTTGCAACTGGTTTGAGGAACTCTGTATTATTTGAACAATTGAACTGGAGAAACCATAGATAGCTATAAATACGTCTGGTTTAGGCCTACAAGACCAAACTGCTAATTGGAATGTAGACAGTAAAGGTAAGTCCCCTGAAGTTTCTGATGGGAATGAGGATTATTTTGGGAAATAGAGTAGAGACTATTCAAGTTACGTTCTGACAAGTAGTTTGTCTTATTTTTTCTACTTAAGATTTTTATGTGAGGACAAAATTAAACATGGCAGAGTTATTAATCTGGCAGAGGAAATTTCAAATAAATCTCATATTGAAGCTTTGGCATGAGTACTTCTGTCTGCTTTTGGCCAATTTTATTGATAATTGTGACCAAAAACCAGAACCAAAAGATCTGAAAATTTTATAATATAAGAATACAGAAAACATGTGTAAAGTTGTGTTATAGGAGATGTGTTTGCTGAACGGCTTGGTGCCATTATAGAGGACAACTATTTTGAACCAGAGCAATTGGATTGACAAGATCATGAATATTTCAGGCTCAAGACTATAAAAAGGTAAACTCTTTTGCTTTGAGAAAAGAGCCCCATAGCACCCTACTCATTCACAAATTCCTAAGAAAGTATATCCCATGTAAAAACATCCAGGTACTTAGAGGATGCTGCAAAAATAGTCCAAGGGAATCTAGCTATGTCTACAGTTGCTGACATACTTTGAGAATAATCCTTGTGGTGTTGTTCTTGCTAGAATGTACAAAGTAGTCATTATTGAGTAATGGAAACTTTCAACCAGATTTCAAGGGAAGACCCAGGACACCTTGGGATATCTTCCTAAGGTAGCAATGTGTGAGTCCGTGAGAGTAAAAGCCAACAGTCCAAAGGTGATCATAAGAATTTGAAGACAGCAGAAACACAGAAACTCTACTGAGCAATCATACAGGCAGTGAGTGGATCCAGCCTAAGGGGAAAGTTATGAGGCCTGATACCAATGAGGTTACCAAGACTTGACTGTCCATTCTTTTTAGAGCTCACATTTCCTGATGACATGCCATGGATGCTAGTTATGGAACTACAGGATTTAATGTTTTTCTTGCGTATCTTCCAACTTGTGTTGGCCCAGTTCTTTTCTATTTCTCTCTTTTGGAATGGGATTTTTTTACCCCATGCCATACTATGTTGGAACCATTTAAATTTTTAAAGGGCTCACAGCTGAAAGTTTCTCTGGAGTCTAAGGAAGACTTGAACTTGGATTTTTGAGCAATGTTATAATTATTGAGAATGCAAGAACTCTTGAAGATGAACAGAGTATATTTTGAATTTTGAAATGGACACGAGCTATTTGAAGGCCACATGTGCAATGTTGTAATTTAGATGTGAAATGTCCCACAGCGCTGGGAATGTAATTCACTGGCACCGTGCCTGCCTGGCAAGCTCACGGTCTTGAGTTTCATCCCTAGTAACACACACACACACACACACACACACACACACACACACACACACAGAGGAAATAAATCATTACTTGAAATGTCCCATAGAAGTCTCATTTTGCACGCTCTGGGAATTGGGCAGTTGATTTTATCATTGAGCAGCTCTCCTAAGCAGTGAATTAATCCATTTATGAATAATTAGTTGAATTTTCTGTTAGAAGTTGGGGCCTATTTGGATGGAGAAGGACAACGGAGACATAACATGAGATTGAAACTTATATTCTACTCTCCAAGGCTTCCCCTGTTCCCTGACCCCTAGCTCTCATAGGTTATGTAGCTTTCACCTGCCAGTCCCTTCTGCCATTCTTTTTGATGATAGAACCACCTGACTGTGGATTGAATTCTATGAAAATAGAAGTCAAAATAAATCTATCTTCCATCATTTGTGGTGTTAGTTTGTTCACCAAATAGTAAAACTGACTCACAATTTTAAAAATCCTTATTTTACAGCCTTATTTTTGTTGCTCTTTTAAGAATTCACTAAAATAAATGGTAGTGACTATTACAGTTTCCTTGATATCCTTTTCTTTACTGTATTATTTTTCATTTTTCATATAATTTTATAAAACTTATCCAGTATTTCAGAGTCTCCCAAGATATTTACAATATTATTTCTTTGGTGCATATGCATTATTTTATCAAGCTCATAAAATTGAACCTTTCACAAGTACCATATTCCCAACTTCTATAAAATCTTTATGCAGATTATCTTAAAGAAACTTTTTTGATCATTAGTAATGGAAAAACAACAAAATAGATACAATGGCATAATGTTGTCTTGTAGTGAAAGTATTTCTATAAGCCTGTTGTTTTGGATAAGATTAATAGCAATCGACCATTAGGACATATTTCACAGACTGTACTGATATTATAGTCAGAGTAATGAAAGTATGTAATAAAATGGTGTTTAAAAGACATTAGATGAATTCTACACTGTATCTTTTCTTCCTTAATGCTTCCCTGGAATATATTTTCTTTCTCTTCTTTTATTAGTCATATCATTATTTCAATAGAATAACTGTGGTATCAAAGAGAAGTCTCTAAATTTGGGAGCTATGGATTTAGAGAGTTTGTTTCTTTGTTGTATCACTCAGTAGACGTATTGTCTTGAGCTAGTTTTTGTACTTCTCTAGTTAGTTGATATTTTGTATATTAGTCCAGAAAAATTAATTTACCTTTATCATTTATTTTGGGGAGTATTAAATAAGTAATATCATCTATGCTTATATGTAAATTATAAAATAAATTATGTGATATAATTTTTTTCCTTAGGAATAGAAAAAAAATCATAGTACTTTGAAGTAAATTTTCTTCACTGGCTTATGATTACATATAAATCACTACTAGTATAACTGATAGAACAGAAAATTTATTTTCATGTAAGAAAGTATCAAAAACTTAACAGTGAAACCCATGATATTAATCAGTTTGTATCAGTACAAAAAAAATCTTCAGTTATTGACCCAAATATTTGGTCCAATTAAGTAAAAATGAAAAAATTAATTCAAATAACAAAATAGGAATTACTTAAGAGAAAAATATTTAAAAGTTCCCCTATACAATTGATAAATCCAAAAGCAGCTTCCAGTGCTATTAAAATAACCTTATAGAAGGAATAATGAAGAAAAAAATGAAAAAAATAAACACACATTTGATCAAAATTAGAGAATTAATCTGATTCTGAAGAAAATAAAAGAGATTAGAAAGAAAGGAAAAAAATGAAACTATGTTATGAAGAAAAATACAAATAAAATATTGGGATAAATGATAACTAAGAGACTATTAGGTAAAATTCTACGTAAAAATGATACTTCATGATAAAATTAAAATGAATTATGGGGGTTGGTTGTATTTAGCTCAGTAGTTCACACCTGCCTCACAAGCACAAGGTCCTGAGTTCAATACCCAGTAAAAAAAAAAAAAAAAAAAAAAAAAAAAAAGAATTGTTTAGGGGTCATTTTGATAAACAGATGAAAAGTAGAATCTAAATAGACAAAATTGCATAGAAGAAAGTTAAGTATATTACAAAGTTTATATCAAACAGACAACAGAAGCAATGATTTTATAATCAGCTTCTATCAAACACTGACAGCATGAATATGCTCTGTTTTGTGAACTATTCCATGGCATGGAAGAAGTATAAAGCTTCCTAATGTGTGTTATCAAGTTAGCAGAAATTTTAAACTTGATTTTCTCTAGGAGAGCAAATCAAAACCACTTAGGATCATTCACACTACCTATTGTACATGTCAAAATTGCTTCTCAAGTAGAATTTACTATAACGACATGTTAGTTATGCCACTTTACTAATAAATTTAAATGCAAGAAAAAACAGATACTTTGTAGAATCTTATAAGAATGTGATAATTTAATTCTAAATTTTACTTGAAAGAAAAAATATGATATTAACCATTGAAAAAAGAAATGATTAGAATATTAAGAACATGGGGATTGTACAAACAAATATGAAGACAAGTTTGACAGTTGAAATAGTCTGGTGCTAGAGTAATAATATACAAGTAATTCAGTGCAACATATGAGAAAAAATAAGCAATGATAACACCTATAGCATATGATATGTGACATTTCAGATCAGGAAAAAAGCATGAATTATTAAATATGTAGGTAACTAGCTATGTAGAATTAAGCCAATCTAGAAACCTGCTTTACTCTGAGATAATATGTTTCAGAAAATTAAGTATCATGAATACAAAAGCTGTAAATAGATAATGTAAGGAAATGTTCTGATATTAGACTCAAGAATATAGGGGCAACAGTACAGATCATGCTCTAGAGTAGGCTGCAAAGAGGCTACAATAGGCTTGTTTTGAGAAATGAGTCTAGCCAAAATCCACCGGCCAAGGTCAGAATAACTTTCACCCAAGTTCCAATCCAACAACCAACACCTTCTAATTACAACCATGTATTTTGTCTGTACAGTTACTAATTTGAAGTCACGTTAGCTATATCAGTTTCCATAGAAAGTACACTAGTGCACATCTTTGCATGTAGTGCCACTCTTGCATACAGCCTGCCTTTACCTCAATTGATTATCAAGAAATATCAGTGATTTGGACTGGACAGTGCCTTTGTAAACTGCACTGGTATTGGTTGCTCTGGCTCCCTGCTCTCTTTTAGTCCTGCTTCTTAGTGTATTTTTTTCCTCAGGCCTACATTGTACAAAGATCAGAGACTGGAGCCTATTGAAGAAATTTCTAGTAATGTTTCAGGGGTCTCCTGAACAACAAAGCATTTCCAAGCATCACGTGAAACTCTGAAGCTTTAAACAAAAAGCCAAAATATTTGAGGTGATAAAATTATACATTTTTCTCAGAGGCAAAACATTGTATAAACAGATTTAAAAGAAATGAATGGAAATACTTTTAACATATAGGGCCAAACTGAGAGTTACAATAAAGATTAATGAATATTTCCTTGTGAGCTAAATCTCTTGGCAGTGAGAAGTCTCCAGCTTCTGTCTTTAGCCTGGGACTCAGTAACAGAAAATGGATGCAATCTGAGAAAACTCTGAGAGAAAACATCTTGGCTTTTTTTCTTTTTCTTCCAACAAAAAGCATGTTTTAGTAAAGGGTTGATGTTTTATCCATTTAATTTGCAAGCCATTTACTTTCCTTATGTTCTTAGTTTTATAGAGCCAAAGTTCAAGGATTATTCCATCTATTAAAACAAAATGAAAAACCTAGGGCTACTAATTTACATTTACTTCTACCAGAGAGTAATAGATTACCATAATTGTGTTTTTCTGGTCATATGATTTTGAAGCACAGTGTTTTAAAACTAGTTATTAGCTCAGATTAAAATGTTTTTTTTTCCTCGAAATTTCAGTTCTTTATTAAAGCAGGTACAAAAAGAATATTAATACAATTCTTTTTCAGAACATATTTTAAAGAACATATTTCAACAATGAAAATGAAGATATAGCATTAGAGCCTCTGAAAACTTTTCTTTCTTTGGAGGTAGGAAATGTTACTCCTGTTATATACACCATGCTGTTATGATGAACTTATACAATTTCCCCTTTCCTCTAAATGGATTAAACTTTTTTTCCATGAATCTCTTAAAGGCAAATCCCTCTGCTCACCAGTTTTATAATTTCAAACACAGAGATGACAATAATGGTTAGAATTGAAGTTCCTAGGAGGAAATAGTCCTAGGTGGTAAACTACTTTTTGTACCAATAGGGCTTATTTACATATATTGTTTATTATATCTTCATAGATGGAGCCTTGCATTGAATTAACATGTACAGGAAGATCTATAACAGGCAAATATGTAACAGAGTGCTACACCACCGTATTGAATAATTGACTTTAGTATTTTATACAAAAATTGGTGTACCTTAAGGACATAATGTAAAACTCCACACGTCCTAAACCACCTCACCTTTAAAAAAGAATCAAACCCCCTCAATGGAGAAAAGATAGACTGTTCAGTAAATTGTGCTGGAAAAACTGAGTTTCAACCGTGCCAAAGATTAAAGCTCGATGTATGTCTCTTACCATACAATAAACTAAACTCAAAGTGGATTAAAGATCTAAATTTTAAAACAGAAACAATAAACTTGATGGAAGATAAGTTAGATAAAACGGAGACTGGATAAAAAAGCTGTGGTTCTTCTACAGAATGGAGTACTACTCTGCCATAAAAAATGATAAGTTTGAATCATTTCTACTTAAATGGACATACCTTGAGGATATCCTCATAAGTGAAATAAATAGGTCACAGATAGGTACATATCGCATCTTTTCTCTGGTATGAGAAAATGAAGATGTAAATGAGTCCTAGC
>PVIR01038189.1:0-14699 GCA_004026965.1 Petromus typicus
CATCTTGGAAACAACCCAAGTGTCCATCAACTGGAGACTGGGTAAAAAAGCTGTGGTTCTTCTACAGAATGGAGTACTACTCTGCCATAAAAAATGATAAGTTTGAATCATTTCTACTTAAATGGACATACCTTGAGGATATCCTCATAAGTGAAATAAATAGGTCACAGATAGATACATATCGCATCTTTTCTCTGGTGTGAGAAAAGGAAGATGTAAATGAGTCCTAGCATTGTATGTTATATATTGTGAAATAGAAAATGCTCAATGTAATATAAGGTGAAAGGGGACAATGTTGAGATTGTAACAAAAAAGTAAGGAAACAAATTTTATATATATGGGGGGTGGTAGGGTGGGTGGGGCTATGGGAAAAAATGAGAATTAAGTTGTGTCTTATACTGGTACAAATCCCCATTATGGAGTGCAATCATGATGTGTATATTTAATGTACCAATAAAGATAAAAAAAAATTCTTACAACTGAAAGCCTCTCACACCAAAACCCTGTCTTACAACATGAGACCAGGGATAAGGCATATTCTGTATCCTCTTCAAGCCAGTTTAGCAAATGCTCCTCTAAGTCCTATGTGAAGAGGCCCTGGCTATGTTCAGATGAGCCAACCTAGGTACCATGTACAGTCAAACTTCTGAGATCTGGTCTCTTTGCAGTACTCTTGGGTCACACTGTAGGGGACTGGATCTGGTGAAGGAGCCAGTTTAAATACAGAACATGGTTCTACTTAGAACCCAGGGTCTGACATTAGGACTCATTTCAATAATTTCTCCATCTCAACAGCCTTCACTTGATCACATCTGTAGAGACCTTTTCACTTTAAGAGGTAAAATTACAGATCAAAGTGACAGAGTGACCATTTTTCAGACTGCCCCAGAGTCCAAAATCTTATCACATCATTGCAGGAAGAATATGGGCCCAGCTAAGAACAGCTTCTCAGGTGCTGAATTTGCAGATGCAACAGGACTGGCCCATTTCCTTCTTCACTAATCTCTTCACAGCTCAGAGAGAATTTCCTAGGGACAGGGCCCAGGAATCTGCATTTCTAATCTGCATTAGCGGTCTCAAATAACCCTGATGCAATCAGTTTTGCACTCATATTTGAGTGACTGTTGGATAACAGTCTCAGTGCCCTAAATCTCTTCTCTGTTAATTGGACACATTACCCCACACACACAATAGAAGAGTTGCCAGTGGGAACCTGTTTGCACAAAGATAGTACTAATGCTCTCTCCTTCTGCTTATGAAAAGGTGAGGAACCGTCACCGTTTGCCAGAACTGGGGCTCTGGATCCTGATTAATGCAGCTGGTCTCCAGGCACTGAGTTGAACTGAAGGGAAAAAGGAGAAGAAGGAGAGGGGGGATGGAAATGAGTTCTAGAATGTATGATAGATATTGTAAAATAGAAAATATTCAAAAGGAAATGTAGGTAGGAGTAAGTAAGGAGGGGAAAGAAAACATATGATAAAAATGAAAACAAAGCTTATATATGGGGGAAGGGGGTTATAGGGTGGGCAGGGGAATGGGAAAAATTATAATTGAGTCGTGTCATATACTAGTACAATTCTCAGTGCTGAGTGTGATCATGATGTGTATACAAAATGTACCTATTTCACAGAGAGAGAGAGAGAGAGAGAGAGAGAGAGAGAATGGATGGAAGGAGAAACAATAGCAGTCTCCAGGGGACGTCTCCAGACCAAGCCTCTCAGCAAGACCTGTCAGCCAGCTGCGGCCCGCGCCTCCGGCTCCAGCCAGCCGCCGGGCTGCGACGAGTGCCCGCCCCCGGCTCCGCTGATTGGCCGCCTGGGCCCGTCCATCCTGCTCTTCAGTCTCCGGGGGCGGAGGACAGCAGCCGCTGCGCCTGCCTGGGGAGCCGAGCTGCCTCGCCGCGGCCACCTACCTGTCGCTGGGCGGCCTAGAGAAGCGGCGTCGTCTGGCAACCTCGGTGGCTTAGTAGACCCGTTGGCGCCCATTCTTTTCCTCTATAGGGCCGCGGAGACCAGAAGAAGGAATCCACAGCTGTGGACGCCGGAGCATCCGCTGCCCCCCAGAGGAGCCTAGGTAAAGGGCAGGAACGGATCCCTGGCGCAGCGCGGGGAGGGTGAGGCCCCGCCGGCACCCGGCGGCTCCGTACTGGAGCAGTCGGTGATTTCGAGGCTGGGAGACTGGCATTTCGATGGCCTAGCTGCGCTAGAGAGGTGTGGTTCCCTGGACGTCGGCTGTTGGATAGGATTTGCCTGCATTGGAGGGGGGAGAGGGCACGTGGGGGGATCACGTTTGGCTCGAGCCCCATCCAGTGTGGGGGGTTTGTCCAGACCCCAAATCCCCAAATCTGAGCGTGAGTTCCGTGCAGCAGAGCTGCGTAGGCTGACGGGGCTTTTGTCTGCCCTGTGACTGGGAGAGACCGTGAGAGGAAGCAGAGGACCGGACCAGGGTCCCCGTTGCGGCTGCTCCAGAACCTTCTCTTTCCTGCTCTGTTCTCCTGTGCATAGTCTGCAGGCCCTGAGCACCCGGATCTGTGGCCCTCTGTGGACCGAGTTTGACCATACCCCAGAAGCAAGCTTTCACACCTCGGGCACTGATTGAAGAGGTTGGAAGTAAAATAAAGGTGCGCTCTTATTTCTGAGCTTGTGTACGAATCTGAGAAAAAGGTGGGGGAGGGTATTGAGGAAGGGGTGTGGTTGATACCAAAGATCATAAGGTGAATGAGATCTTATTTTATGTTCACAAATCTGTGACCGTTGTGCTCTATTTTGACAGCCCAGTTATCAGTTCCACACTGTTAAACCTAGAATTCGAAGCAACAGTTGCTGTCCCTCCTGGAGGGCCTGCTGCAAAAAGCACTGGCACCAGGCCTCTGGCTGGCTCCAGGGGGTGCAATTGCCAGCTTCCTGCAGAGTGTTGTTAGGGCAGTGGGCAGATGCAGAATCTAAGGAGGGCTCCTGAGGCAGGGAGAGACTGGCTGCAGCCTGCTCCCTCATTAATTACTCCCTTTTCTTTTTTACAGCGCCTAATAGGAGAACGGTGAAGCCTGCCAGGCACCTGCTATTACACTTTATTTTTTTCCTAAAAAGCCTGAGTGTCTCGTTGCATTTAGATACCCTGTCGTCATCAGGCATGGCGAGCATCTTTACCTATGTGGGTAGCGGTTGGAGAAAAAAGATAACCTTGTCACCTTGGATCCATTCCATGCTGAAGTCCCTGAAGAAGGGTCTTGGTCCTTTGATGGCCAACATGGTAGACATGAGATTATTCTCTGGGAGGGCAGTGCCAGCTTATGGGGAAGAGACCTTTGAAAACTGGCTGATGCAAGTCAATGGGCTCCTGCCAGATTGGAATATATCTGATGAGGACAAGCTCAAACGCTTGATGAAAAGCCTTAGAGGCCCTGCCCGGGAGGCCATGCGTTTGCTGCAAGCTGACAACCCCAAACTAAGTGTAGCAGAGTTTTTGCGGGCAATGAAACTGGTGTTTGGGGAGCCCGAGAACAAAGCCACTGTCTGTGGCAGATTTTTTAACACCTTGCAGGCACAAGGGGAGAAACCCTCCCTTTATGCGATCCGCTTAGAAGTGCAGCTCCAGAATGCGATCCAGGGGGGCTTCCTCCCTGAGAAAGATGCAAACCAGGCTCGTGTGCACCAGCTTCTGGCAGGGGCTGAGCTGAGTAGGAGCCTGCACTGCAGGCTCAAGGGCCTTCTCAAGGCACATGCAGAGGAGCAGGATCAGCTTCCCGATTTCCTGGAATTAATCAGAATGATAAGGGAGGAAGAAGATTGGGGTGATAGTTGTGATAGGCGCAAACGGCCCAAAAGATTTGAGTCAATGACGGACAGAGAGACCATCACTGGGGCATTTCAAGACTCCCCGCCAGTGGCTAGTGGCAGTACTGACTGCAACGTGGTAGAACTAAATGACCCCCGCAATGAGTCAGATGAGGATGTGATCCTGGTGGAGCCTGAGGACTCTCCACAGTCGCCGTCTGATGCTCCACCACTGAGAGACAGGGCGGGATCTTGGGATCCAATGCTGCCCGACAGTTCTCCCCAGAGTGCCAGGTTTCAGGATCCTCCTGACAGTGGTGGTTCTGGGCATAAGTATAGTGGTCCTGAGGATCCATGTAGATCCAGAAAACGGAAACATACAACATACTGTTATTATTGTGGGGAGGAGGGCCACTCAAAAGAGTCCTGTGACAGCGTTCTCTATGACAATGAGCACAACACCGAGGGGTTTGAGAATCTGATCATCACCCTGAAGGAGATGACACATACACAGGAGGAGGGGCCAAGAGCATCCTTTCCTGACTCGAGGGACCCCTATGAGCCACAATGAGGTGTGAATCCCCAGCCTTCAATGAACCCTCTGTCCCTATATTCAGAGTTCAGTGATGATAAAACTGGGGGAGGGGGACTTTTCATTGCATGAATTAATCTGCGAAACAGCTTTCTTTTGGGGTGGAAGAGAAAAGGTCTGAAGAAGAGAGGATCTGCACTGATATACCAATGTGGTTGAAGGAGGAGGACTGGCCTCTGTTCCATTTCTCTCTCCCCACTGCCCAAGAGTCTTTCTGTGTGTGCCCACTTCCTCAGTGACTTTATTTTCTTTGTGAAAGTGTGATGCGATTCATTGTTAAATCTTCAAGTAACAAAGAACGGTATAAAAAGTAAAGTACAAATTATCCGAAACTCTCCACCCTCATATAGCTATTGCGAGTCCTTTGGTGAATGTTCTAGATTTTTCCCTATTTTCTGTGTATCCAGATAGATATATGTACAGATAAAAAAAATGATCAAGTGGTGTTGTGTTTTTTCACTCAACAAATATATTGTGGGCTTCTGTGTCAATAAATAAATAAATAAATAAATATATGTATGTATCAGCATCTAAGGTCTTGTGGCATGATTTTAGGAAGAAGTAAAAGAAGCAGAAATAAAATTACAGGGGCAGGGATTTAGCTCAGTGGTTCCAGCGCCTGTCTTTCAAGCACAAGGGCCCGGGTTCAATCCTTGGTAACTACATACCATACTGGGCATGGAGACTCACGCCCAGCAGCAACCAGTACCACACACCACAGTGCCGGGCGCGGTGGCTCACGCCTGTAATCCCAGTACTCGGGAGGCAGAGGCAGGAGGATTGCTGTGATGTGAGTTTGAGGCTGAGCTCAGGGCCAGCCTGAACCACAAAGTGAGACCCTTTCTCAAAAAAAAAAGAAATAAGAAAATTACAATGAAAAACTGTAACAAGGAGTCATACTCTGAGGGGAAGTGTGGGGCTGAGGGATTCCAGGATCTCTGTTCCTGCTCAGGTGTCCCTGTTTGGGATGGCCTCCTTAGACTGGTGCTGGTGCTTCTGTACAACATCCTGGCCACCACAAGGGTTCTCTTCTGCGGGATGACACTAGCCTGTGCTCCTCCCTGATGAAAACAGGGGAGAACAGCTACTCTTTGGAGCTCAGCACCAGTGAGCCCAGGTGCTGGGAGTTTGCAAGCTGCATCCTACCGATCCTGATGCTACCTACTACAGGACACAGGTAGCAGAAAGGTTCCAAACTAAGCCCATTCCAACCTACTCTCACCTCCACTCCAACCCCATCACAGGGAGGAGGGAAAGCTAATCTAGTGGCTAATACACAGGAAAGAACACGGGAATCAGAAAGCCAGGAAGCCCTGTGAGGCTTCATTAAAGTGTGTACTATATGGTGAATGTTCAAGAAGTTATTCAGTAAAAGACATATTGCCATTAATCCTCCTCAAAGCCTCACTTTGAACACCCTTGTCCCATACTTCCTGTCACCTTCTGAGCCAGTTCTAGAGTCTCTTTTCATGGGTGTTTCTAGTTGCATTATTGTGGCTGCCTTGAAATGCTAAATAAATCCAAAATGTTTACCTTTCATAGTTATTTTGACTTTGAGGAAGAGACAGAAGTCACATGGTGCCAGGTCCAGGGAGTAAGGTGGTTGAGGACATAGTGGAATGTTTTCACGAGCCTGTCCTTCTGTTGTATGGCACTCGGCAGTAGCATCCATTGTATCTTTTAGATCAAAGCTTGTAAAAATTCTCACAAAAGAGCACTTCCAGAGCTATTTCATGATTATCTCCCTTGCTGGGTAAGTATTCCAGAACTACTTCAAAAAGTGGCAAAAATGGTGGGATAAGTGTGTTCAGAGCAAAGTGATATATTTCGAGGGAGGTTAATGGCAGTGTACTTTTTACTATAATACAATTTTAAAAATTTAAACATTCATTTGAGTTTTTATGGTTTGATTTTTTTTTTTTAGTTTTTTTGAGACAAGGTCTAGCTTTGTAGTTCAGACTTGCCCTGAACTCACTAGGGAGCCCACACTAGCCTCAAACTCATAGAAATCCTTCTGCCTCTGCCTTCAGAGTACTGGAATTACAGGCATAAGCCACCATGCCCAGCTTCACTTTAGTTTTTGATCACACCACAAACACACCATTTTTGCAGTATGGAGAGCATCCAGGGAGGAAGAAAACAACCGAAGAGTCTTCCTGGGAACCTGCCCCTTAGGAGCCCACCCTGCTCCATCCTCTGGTCTTAAACTGAAGAGTGATAACAGACATGTGTGACTTCAAACCCTTAGAATCCTTATGTTTCCTGTAGGTGTACAAGTTCTTATTTTGGCAAGTAGATTACCACAGCAGAAGGTTGGAGAATGAGATGAATGTGTACAATAGAGTTTGTCATGTAGGAAATAAGGGTTCCACAGAGGTAGCAGGACAAAGTGTGCAGCAGTGGGGGGTAGGTACGTTAGAGAGAAGCATAGAGCTATATGCGTCAGGGGACAAGGGTGAGGGCATTATGACCAGGGGAGTCATGCGAGGATTGACTGGGACAGGAGGCCTGGTAGGACTCACAAATGCTAGGATTCTACAGAGAACTCTGGGCTGTGTCATACCAAGAATAGCACAGACTGAGGGTCCCAGAAAAGACTGTTAGGGTTCAAATTATGCCAATAGTTGATGACCCACTCATCAAGGAGCACAGGTTGTGGCCTTGATGCCGGAATGGTAACTGAGTGCTACAAAAAGCCTTACAGGGAGCCCAGAACCTGGCTTGAAGTGTTACTTTTTCCAGAAGTACCCCTCAGCTCCTCCTTGGCTTCATACCCCTATCCCATGCATGACTCCACAGTCAGACCTTGCAGTTACTCTCTGTCACATCCTGGAGCTCCACTGTCTTGACGGCAAATGTGGAGACATTGCCCCTTGTAATGTGGCCTCTTCTCTGCCCCTCCCCCAACATTCTGTGTTCTTAAACTTCAGCCTGCTAACTCTCATCACTAGAACGATTGGCCTCTGCCTCTTTGCCCAAGAACTGGGTCAGGAAAAAAGTCAAGAGGACACCTCTGTCTCATTGACTGCCCCCTCAATCTCTCCAGAGCCAAAGGGGCACTTCTTGCATCCCTAGCAAAGAGGAAGCTCCAGTCATTCCCCCAAAGCTATAGCACCTCCAGCATCTCTCAGCTTGCATAGATTTTAACCCTTAATTCATAATTCCCCCAAAATCTATGTTCGCAGTGTTTCTGACCCCAACATCTAGTCCAGTTGGAAAATACAGTTTTTATTTGAAGCTGTTTTACTCTATAAACATTTGTTGAATGACTTGTCCAAAGACATAGAATATACTTCCATTATTTCTTTCTGGTACCAGGTAGAGTGGGAAAATAAATATATTCTTTCCATGTTACCACTGTCTTTTTCACTAGGATTAGCAGGAGCACTCAATATAGATGAATTCTTGGAAAATCTGTTTTTTGATCCATTTGCCCTTTCTTCCCTTTTCTTATCTTCTTCTCTACCGTGTCTATTTGAAATTGTTGGAAATTATATTTCATTAACCTGGTGTAATGTTTCTTTTTATGTCACTTTGTGTGACATTTGCTTTTGCTTCACTCAAGATATAAGTACATTTTCTAATTGGATGTCTGTGTGTTCAGATCAGACTAGTGGAATTAGCCAAAAGGAGACTTTTAGAGAATTTTGCAATTGGTATCCTTCATTTCAAACTATGGGCCTATTTTCTTCTTTCTGCCTTTTTTCTCACTGGTCATTAAGGGATGAAAATCACTATTTTTTTTTCAGAAGAAACTGGCCTCTGAGTGTCCTTTTGTATTGTCTTCCTCTCTCCTGGCATCTTTGGGCCAAGGATTTATCTCAGTGGTTCCGGTGCCTGCTTTGCAAGTGCAAGGTCCCGAGTTCGATCCCCAGTAACCACATATAACAGTGCAGGGCATAGATGACTCACACCCATCAGCAATCAGTACCACATAGCACAGTGCCAAGTGTGATGGCTTACACCTGTAATCACAGCACTCAGGAAGCAGAGGCAAGATAATTGCTCTGATTTTTAGGCTGCCCTGGGCTACATAATGAGCTCAGGGCCAGCCTGAACCATAAAGCAAGACTCTGTCTCAAAAAAAAAAAAATCAGTATAAGTGTTACTTTTTATGATATTGTGTTCCATTCACCCTGTGCCAAGCCTGTTAAATGCATTAGCTCCTTTGCTCTCATCTCAACCTCATAAAGTAGGTATTGCTATTACCACATATTTTAGATGAGGGAACAGGCTGAAAAACTGTGATGCTTCTCCAGGATTGTACAGCTAGTTAGCGCTAGAACCAGAGGTCAGACTCCAGGTGAGTGACTCCAGAGCCCTCTGCACTGTGTTCATGGTGTGCTTTCATGTAGTGTTACTTATTGCCCAAGGCTTGTAATCCAGAAGTAGGCCAGCCTTTTGCACATGTGCCCCATGTAGGAGTGATTCACACAGGACTAATCCATTGCAGACTCTAGAGAAAGGGTAGCTATGAGGCTGTATGCATTGTTCTGCTACAAAAGGAGGGACAATAGAAAGTAAATGAAAACAGTGCCAATTTAGTGGTAATCCAAGGATGTGTCAGTCTAATTCCTTGAACTAAGTGGAACCTGGCTTCTGAGAGGCATAATGATGGATTCAGAATTGCCTAAGAGTTTAATGCTGATGACAATGCAAGGATGAGGGAGCAGTTATTGAATGCTCAAGTGGACTCCTTGGGCAGGACCGACACCCCATGTATGATTTGTGTGTCCCCAGGTAATTTAGTATATGGTGAAAGATAAGGGTCTAGTTTCAATCTTCTGCACACAGATAACCAATTTTTACAGCACTACCTGTTGAATAGGTAGTGTGCTTTTGGATCCTTTGCTGAAGATCAAATAGCTGAATGTGTCAGGGGAAGTTTCTGTATCCTCAGTTCTGTTTCATTGATCCACATATCTGTTTTGGTTCTAGTGCCATGATATTTTTATCTGTACAACTTTATAGTATAGTTTGAAGTCAGATATTACTATGCTTCCAGCTTTGCTCTTATTGTTCAAAATTACTTATGCTATTTGGGGTCTCTTCCTGATTCATATGAATTTTAGCTATTTTCTTTAGATCTGTAAAGTATGATGCTAGTGTTTTGACTGGGACCATTTTGAATCTGTATAACAGTTTTGAGAACATGGCCATTTTGATAATATTGGTTTTACCTATCCAGGAGCAGGGGACATCTTTCTGTTCTCTGACATCCTTTTCAGTCTTCTTTTTTAGAGTACTATAATTTTCTGTGTAGAAGTCTTTCACTTCTTTGAAGTGAAAGTGTTTTTTTCTTGAAGCAATTGTGAGTAGCATTATTTTCATAATTTCTTTCTCATCCTGTTCATTGACACTGTACCCAAATGTTAATGATTAGTGTGTGTTGATCTTGTGTTTTGCTCCATTGCTGAAGTTTGTCATTAATTCTAAGAATTTTTGGTGGAGTTCTTGTGTCTTTTATATATTCTGTTATCTGCTAATAATGATAATTTGAGTTCTTCCTTTCCTACATATATTCCTTTTATTTCTTTCTCTTGCCAAATTACTTTCATTAATATTTCAGGTACTATGCTAATTAAAAGAGGTGACAGTGGACATCCTTGTCTTGTTCTTGACTTTAAAGTGGTCTCGGCTTCCACTAAATTGCTGCGAGGTGCTCAGAACTGTCAAATACTGACTCCTGGGTATCACCAATGCACCTGCTTATACAGCAAAGCTGTATATTGCTTATTTTGTCAGGGAATAACTCCCTCGGCAAGGCTATAACCCTGTCTCGGGGAGGATCTTGAGATACAGGAAGTTCAAGGCAAGGTAGGGGGACTTTTAATGTGGAAATTTGTTTGGGATTAGCTAAGATTCATAATGCCAACAGTATAGCAATGGTGGAATACACAAATGGAAGACTTTTTTATATATTTAAATTTTATAACACATTTTTTCCAGTTTTCTAAAAGTTAGTGCAAGTTTATAGTGCATAACGATTTTATAAAAGGGGATTTAAGGAAAGGCATTCAAAGAATTTTGGTGTGCAAGATGTTGATGCTTTTCATTGAAGAGTCGATGGGCTTTGAGGGAAAACCCTGCCAAGAAAGAAGTACTTGCCTTCAGAGTCATGAAAACGCAGTACAAATGAAGATGGCATCAGGAAAGTCCTGTTTACATAGGTACTAAGGTGTGATTTTGTTTCTCCGAGCCCAGGCGGACTATGGGGAGAGAGGGTTGTAACTATCATGTACATACAGTTCTATGAGTAAATCACTTCACATGTGTTTAGCTTCTGGTGTCAAAATCCTGAATCATGAAGAAAACAGACTCCTACTCTCAGTTATTTGCTAAACCTTAAGAAACAAATTAAAGAAGTAGGTTTGACCAGTGCACTAAAATCCTTTAGGTGGACTAATTGATTTAATCTTAATAAACACCTTGTGAAGTAAGCACTATTTTTTTGAAGTTAGAAATATTCTACAGTAAATGACTTTGTTTTTTGTTTTTTTTAAGTGTAAACTTATCAATAAACCTGCAGGACACTACAGTACAGCTGGAAAGAGAGAAGTTCCCAGTGTACCTATGGAACAACGAATTCCATCATTTTCAAATAAATTCTTAATAAAAATTCCATTATTGAGCTGGAAAGTTATGCTGAAAATATTTCTGGACAAAACCTCCAAAACGTCATGTTGGAAATTAAGCTCTTTTTCCTGTTTAGAAATGTTCGAGGAGTCCCAAGGGAACTCTGGTAAGATGTGAAGATGGGTCCTGAAGTTATCAGTGGGTGTACCAGGGGACACCCCACCGCTTGGACAAGACCGAGTTCTAAGATGACTGCATCCTCAAGAAACTAAGAGGGGACAGGGCACAGAACGGGCCTAGAATAATGCTAAAAGGCCAGTTCCTTTAAGTTCTTCTAGGACTGGCGATTTAGCTCAGTGGTTCCGGTGCCTGTTTTGCCAGCGGAAGGACCTGGGTTCGATCCCCCGGTTAACCACATACAATACTGGGTGTACACATATCACAGTGCCGGGCGTGGTGGCTCACGCCTGTCATCCCAGCACTTGGGAGGCAGAGGCAGGAGGATTGCTGTGATGTGAGTTGGAGGCTGAGCTCAGGGCCAGCCTGAACCACAAAGCGAGACCCTGTCTCAAAAGAAAAAAAATAAATAAATAAAATTCCCCGTTGGCTGAATTCGTGCTATGATGGGCAGCTGATTTCTAAAAATCGTTTTTCTTCAAAGAAGTTTAGTGAAAGGAAGACTAAATGTCATGAGCCTTTCCTTGTAATCCAGAAAACAACTGTGACATTTCAAAAATTCTAAAAACACCTGCCTTCATGAAATAGTTACTATTTCACTACCAACGAAGTAGGCACTATTAATATCTCTGCTTTCTACATTAGAAGACTGAAGCTCAGAGAAGTAATAATTAGCTCACACTGTTTTGGCTACAAACACATGTTCTAAGGAATACCAAAAGAAAGACACTTTAAACTTTCTTATTCTGGTCTGTTATTTGTGTAAGGGAACTAGGATCCACATTCAAGATACTCTGGCCATTCTGTCATTCTGGCGGTCCTCTTCCTTCCGGAGGGGGGAAAGGGGGAAAGCGTGGAAATCTTAGGTCTTCAACCACTTTAATTTGGACTTCGGGCTGCTGCCTTGGACCTCTCTGTACCAGCCCTGGGATCATCCGCGCAGGAATTTCCCCCACAAAGGCCAAGAGTTCACCGCGGACCCCGACGCGGGTGTAGGAGCTCCGCTCCCACCCTTACTCTGCCCTGACTGAGGGGGCGGGGGAGGGGCTGGGGGCTGGGATCGGCTGTACCGCCTACGGCACCGGCGTTGTCAGCATCCGGCCACCAGGGGGCGATAGGGCGCAGGGGCGCGGCGGCCACGTGGTCAGGGTCACGCAGGCATGGTCTTAGGGTCGAGGGGGGAGCCCCCACCGCTGAGATCCGGAAGCGGCGAGGCGCTGCCCACCCGGCCGGGTCGGCTTTCTTTCCTCCACCGCGGGACTTTGTAGCTCCTCAGGGATTGGAGGGCGAGGCCGCAGCGGCTAAAGAGAGTGAAGTCCAGGCTCGGCCGGGTGAGTTTCGTAGGCTCCGGGAGGAGACGCCTCACCCTAGCGCTGTGGCGGTTTTTGCTTTTTCCGCGAGACGGGGAAGGAAAGCCTTTGTCCCAGCCTTTGCCGCGGCTTAGGTGCCCTGACCTCCCCTCGCGGCCCCACCGCACTGGTGAAGAGATGTGCTTACCCCAGGACGGCTCGTGGCCGCGGGCTCAGGGGGTGGACTTTGCATTTGGGGCGTATCTGGCTGGACATCTTTGCTTAGTAAGCATTAAGTGCCCCCGTCACACTCAGCGTTTTCACGGATATGCTGTAACAGAACAATTCACCCGGCCCAGAACAGGGTTCCAAGAGGTGAACCCGTTAACTGACTGCAGTCCTTGCGAGGCATAGGGGCTCTAAGAACACAGAGTGGCAGAGGCCAGAGAGGGTCCAGACCACAGGCTGAGCCTCCCAAAAGGAAACGCTGTAGACCTCAAGACACCTTTCACCTTCACAGAGAGATGCTGCCGTCTGTATTTCTAGCAGCACAACTCCAAGCCTCACCCAACAAAAGTGTCCCAGAAACTTCGTTCATGCCAGCTCTTCTTAGGACTGGTCTATCTGGGATGAGGTGGTGGTGTGAGTTAGAAACTAACTGAATTATCAGTAGATTGGCAGGCATGATGGAGCATATCTGAAATCCCAGCACTCAGGAGGCTGAGGCAGGAGGATTGCAGCAAGTTTGAGACCAGCCTTGGCTACCTAGTGTGTTCAAGGCTAGCCTGAACTACATAGTGAAACTCTGCCTCAAAAAACCAAACCAAACTAAACAAACAAAAATATATCTATATAATAGATTGAGGATTTTTTTTCAGCTTTATGTCTACATACTTTAAAAATCCTTTAAACATAGTTATTTTTAATAGATTTATACAGCTATACAACCATCATTACAATAGTGTTAGAACATTTCTATCACTCCCACCCCCAAGTCCTCTTAAGCCTATTTGATTCTCTCATCTTTGACCCTAAGCCCTTAATTATTTATATTCTGTCTTTATATAATTGCTTTTTGTGGACATTGTTTAAGGAATGAACACATACAGCATGTGGCCTGGTTTGTATCACATAAAATAGAATTTTCAAGGTTCATGCATTGTCAGTATTCTGTTCATTTTTTCTGGCTGAATAGTATTCCATTATAAGGATATACCATATTTTTCCATTCATCAACTGATAGACATTTTAATTGTTTCCACTTTTAGTTATGGGCTTATCCTACTGTGAACATTCCTGTACATTTTTTTTGTGAACATGTTTTCAGTTCTCTACTGAAGAGTAGGATTGTTGGCTCTACGGTAACTGTATGTTAAACTTTTTAAAGAACTTTCAAACTTTTTTCCAAAGTGGTTGCAGTTTTTATTCCCACCAGTGAATGTGTGACAATTCCAAACTCTCCCTGTCCTCACCAACATTTTTTTTTTTTAATGTGAAGGAAGGTAAGACTTGGGATTAAATCCAGATTTGTCGCCCTGAACAACATTGTTACCTTCCCCTGTTAATCTTATTTTTATTTTGGAGATGGGGTCTTGTGAAGGCACTAAATTGCCCAAACTCGGTTCCAACTTGTGATCTTCCTGTCTCACCTTCCAAGAGTTCTGGAATGACAGGCAAAACCACTATGCCTGGCTTTTGTCTGCCTTTCTGACTGATTTTATTATGATGTTAGTTTGCCCGGGCTTTGATTTTTGGTTGTATTTGATCTATTTAGTTTCACTCACTTTGAAAAAGTACTTTTTTGATGTTCTGAAAATTAGGAACTGAAATGAATACTACATGGTCCCTCCTTGAAGAGCGCGTGTCTCCTTCTGGGAGAAGAAACAGGTGACTACCGCTGAGGGTGGTGAGTGCTCTGACGGGGGAGCCGGGTGCTGTGGGAGCAGAGCCGAGGATGCCTGCCCCGCTGGGTGGCGGGAGGGAGGGAAATATTAAGCCTTTTCTAGAAAGAGACTTCATGTACCTCTTTTTATTGCATTTTATCAAAGCTATCCTCCATAGTCTTAAAATTCAAATCTAGGGGCCAGGGAGTTAGCTCAGTGGTTCCGGCGCCTGTCTTGCAAGTGCAAGGACCCGGGTTCATCCCCGGTAACCATACACCATACTGGGCGTGGAGACTCACCCCAGCAGCAACCAGTACCACATACCACAGTGTCGGGCGTGGTGGCTCACGCCTGTCATCCCAGCACTCGGGAGGCAGAGGCAGGCGGATTGCTGTGATGTGAGTTGGAG
>PVIR01038190.1:0-14711 GCA_004026965.1 Petromus typicus
AGACAAGGGTGTCCTCTCTCACCACTTCTGTTCAATATAGTTCTGGAAATATTAGCCATAGCAATTAGGCAAGAGAAAGAAATAAAAGGAATAAAGATTGGAAAAGAAGAAGTTAAATTGTCATTATTTGCTGATGACATGATATTCTATCTAGAGGATCCTAAAAACTCAATTAAAAAACTGCTGGACCTAATCACCAAATTTAGCCGTGTAGCTGGTTACAAGGTCAATGTTCAAACATCAATAGCCTTTGTATACACAAACAGTAGACCTACTGAGATAGAAATTGGAGAGTCAGTCCCTTTCACAATAGCACCCAAAAAAATAAAATATCTAGGAATCAATCTAACAAAGGAGATGAAAGACCTCTACTCTGAAAATTATAGCAATCTGAAAAAGGAGATAGAAGATGATAGCAAAAAATGGAAAGACATACCTTGCTCCTGGATAGGAAGAACCAATATTGTCAAAATGGCTATACTCCCAAAACTACTCTACACATTCAATGCAATCCAGATTCAAATCCCAACAGCATATTTCACAGATCTAAGAAAAAATTCAAACTTTCATCTGGAACCACAAAAGACCTAGAATAGCCAAAGCAATTCTAAGCAACAGGGACATGGTGGGAGGTATTACAACTCCAAACCTGAAACTATGCTATAAAGCCACTGTGATAAAAACTACGTGGTGCTGGCAAAGTAACAGACCTGAGGATCAATGGAGTAGACTAGAAGATCCAGAAACTACTCTAGATACACTGAGCCACCTCATCTTTGACAAAGGAGCCAAAAATCCTCAATGGAGGAAAGATAGCCTCTTTAACAAATGATGCTGGAAAAACTGGGCTTTAACTTGCCAAAGACCAAAACTAGATCTAACTCTTTCACCATGTACCAAGCTAAAATCAAAGTGGATAAGAGACCTAAATATTAAAACAGACACTCTAAACCTTCTGCTAAACAGGTTAGGTAAAACTCGCAAAGACATTGGCTTAGGGAAAGACTTCATGAACAAAACTTCTATAGCACAGGAAATGGCTGAAGAAATCAACAAATGGGACCTTATTCTTTCAAAAAGCTTCTGCACAGCAAAGGAAACCACCAACAGAGCAAAAAGGCAACCAACAATGTGGGAAAAAATCTTTACCAGCTGTTCCTCAGACAAAGGGCTACTATCTAGAATATATAAAGAGCACGAAAAAAAATCAGCCCACCCAAATTTAATGACCCAATTCAAAAATGGGCATCTGAAATGAACAGGTATTTTTCAGAGGAGGAAGTAAGAACAGCTAAGAAGCATATGAAGAAATGCTCAACATCATTAGTCATTCGAGAGATGCAGATGAAAACAACATTGAGATTTCATCTCACCCCACAAAGAATGGCTGCCATTTCAGAATTAGCCAACAGCAAATGTTGGCAAGTCTGTGGAGAAGAAGGAACCCTTCTCCACTGTTGGGGGGAATGTAGACTCGTACAACCCCTATGGAGATCAGTTTGGAGATTCCTCAAAAAGCTAGGATTGGAGGCCTCATCTGACCTGGCCATTGCCCTGCTAGGTATATACATACAAGAATTAAAAGACTCATATCACAGTGACATATGTGCACCCATGTTTATAGCAGCCCAATTTGTGATTGCTACATCTTGGAAACAACCCAAGTGTCCATCAACTGGAGACTGGATAAAAAAGCTGCAGTTCTTCTACAGAATGGAGTATTACTCTACCATAAAAAATGATAACTTTGAATCATTTATACTTAAGTGGACATACTTTGAGGATATCCTCATAAGTGAAATAAATAGGTCACAAATAGGTAAATATCACATCTTTTCTCTGGTACGAGAAAATAAAGATGTAAACTAGTTCTAGAACTGTATGTTATATATTGTGAAATAGAAAATGCTCAAAGTGAAATAGGGTGAAGGGGGAAAAATAATGAGATTATAACAAAAAAGAAAGGAAACAAATTTTATGTATATAAGGGGTGGTAAGGTGGGTAGGGCTATGGGAAAAAATGAGAATTAAGTTATGTCTTATACTGGTACAAATCCCCATTGTGGAGTGCAGTCATGATGTGTATATGTAATGTACCAATAAAGATTTCAGTTTAAAAAAATAAAAAAGAATAGCCTATAAAGGGCTCCACTTGGACATTGAAGAGCAATTTAAGTGACACACAAAACAGCCAACACTGGATGCTACTCACAACTGGAGATCCAACCACAGACATCAATAATGGAACTGCATTAGTACTGGGTGCTACCTAAGATTCAAGGAGTGAAACAACTTCTCTGTGGCTACAGAAACAAATCCTTCATTCCCCTCCATGCCAAGCAAGGGAACACGGAGGTCAGTGAAGAGCAGGACCATGAGTGAAAGGGAAAAATATTCAGAGACAGAGCTGTAAAAAGTGATAGGAGAAAGAGAGCACTACATAAATTTGGCTGATAATACAACAGAAACATTTAAAACACAGCATGTTACTGTGGTTTTTCACTGCCCAATGAGAATATCAGCTTAAAGAAGAATTAAATTCTATGAAAGAAACTGAGGTATATTTTCGAACCTAACCTATCTGCATCAACTTATTTCTTTTCTTTTCTTTTTTTTTTTTTTTTTTTTTTTTTTTTTTCAGACAGGGTCTCGCTTTGTAGTTCATGCTGGCCTGGAGCTCAGCCTCCAACTCACATCACAGCAATCCTCCTGCCTCTGCCTTCTGAGTGCTGGGATTACAGGCGTGAGCCACCACGCCCACCACTGTGGGATGTGGTGCTGATTGCTGCTGGGTGTGAGTCTCCACGCCCAATATTATATGTGGTTACCGGGGATCAAACCCAGACCCTTGCGCTTGCAAGACAGGTTGCCAGAACCACTGAGCTAAATCCCTGGCCCTGCATTAACTTATTTCTTACATCACATATAGTTAGAAATCAGGAGGACAGCTGACCCACTGTGAAGGGGACTGAAAAACTGATAATGAATAAATAGCATGACATCAGGATGGTGACATTAGATGGGGAATTTTAATCTGGTTTAATCCTTAATTTTCTGGATCCAAAATGAAACCAAGATGAGGTCCTTTTTTACTATGGAAGCATACCTTCACATAGGAACACAGACTTATTATAAAAGAACAAGCAGGGGGGCCGGGGAGTTAGCTCCGTGGTTCCGACACCTGGCTTGCAAGCGCAAGGACCTGGGTTCGATACCCGGTAACCACATACCATACTGGGCGTGGAGATTTACACCTAGCAGCAACCAGTACCACATACCACAATGCCGGGCATGGTGGCTCACGCCTGTAATCCCAGCACTTGGGAGGCAGAGGCAGGAGGATTGCTGTGATATGAGTTTGAGGCTGAGCTCAGGGCCAGCCTGAACCACAAAGCAAGACCCTGTCTCAAAAAACCTTAAAAAAAAAAAAGAACAAGCAGGGTCCAATGCCTCTTTGCAAGTTCAAAGCCAACGTGAAAAGAAAGCTGTATCTCTGCCAGAGAGAGAACATAAATCACCCTCGACATTCCAGGTAGGTCATAACCCAGAGTGATGGCTGAGGAGTTGCATGGTGAAGCGGATGCAGCTCCAATACTCAGGTCCTGAGGAAAACTGGGTTCTTCACTGTTCGTCCCGCCCACGCCCCGTCGTCCTTCCATCAGCAGACTCTGGTGGTGCAATGCCTTCACCCTGCCCAGCATGTGTCCTGCTGTATCATGCTGCCTGGGGGAAGGACCAGCCATGCTCCCACTGAGGCGGCGGCTTAAGTGTGATTTAGCAGACCAGAAGTGGCCAGGCAGACAAGGGGCATCCCAGACACACAGGAAAGCCAGCCCTCTCAACCACCTCAACAATGGTCTGGAAGACATAAGCTAAAGTTCCCAAAGGATGAGGCAGGGAAAGAGGACAAGCATTTTAGGATGTACAAGTAAAAGCCATATGTTTTGCTCTAAATACAAAGTTCTAGACAACTTGTGTCAGCCAACTTTATAACTAAAGTCTACAG
This sequence comes from Petromus typicus, assembly GCA_004026965.1. Classification (NCBI taxonomy): domain Eukaryota; kingdom Metazoa; phylum Chordata; class Mammalia; order Rodentia; family Petromuridae; genus Petromus; species Petromus typicus. The sequence continues at coordinate 4,007 of PVIR01038190.1, forward strand.
GCTTCTCTCACAATGTAGGGGGTGATCTGAAAATGAAAGACAGAAAATCTCTATTTTATGTAAAATTTGCTTAGAGGTCCCTAAGCCCCATGGGGGGAAAAAAGAAACCAGGAGAAATCCTCAACCCAGATTCTTTGCACTATCTGCATAATTGGTTAATACACCTTTGTTGCATATTACAAAACTCTGCCACAACACCAAAGCCCTTGTTCACCAAAGCCCTGGTCCAAAAGGAACAATGTGTGACAATATTTATATAGAGAAATAAAACATTTTAAAATTTCTCCTTCTTTATGTATGAAGATATCTCTACCACCAGCAGACCCAATATATATGTAGTCAAGCATGTGGTCTGAGCACAGAAAAAGAAGTTGGACAAATACTGGCAAATTAAACAAATATTTACAAAGACAATCTTAATATTTGTAGTCTTTTTACAGCACCCCAATTTCAGTTATGAAGGAACTGAGAGGTAATAATTAAATCCTGTTTTTAAATGACCTAGAATCTTAATCTCCACTATACCTTGCCAACATATCTAAGATATTTCACTACACTCCCATTTGGCCTCACTTAAAATTTACTTTCATGATTACAATGTCGAAAATACTGTTTTATAAATATTTTATCAACAAGAAGTTTTAGCTCTACCCTACCAACTCATTTGAAGAAAAAACGAAAACTTTCTTTCCCAAGTTGGACAGACAAATAATTTCCATGTATATGCACAAGTTTTGACAAAGGTGAAAATTCATCTTGAATCATTCTGAAAGGAAGCTTCTAAACTCAATCATGAGAAGCATGTGAAGACCATTAGTCACTGAGCTTTTAAGGTTGAAACATCCTGCTGTTTTGTGACACCAATCTTGGTAATCTTTAGATGATTCGTATAATGTACTTTGAAAGGCTACAATGAGATTGGGTAAAAGGGATGTTTGTTAGAAATTGGATGTACTTTCTTTCTGTAGTTGATAGCTCTATAAAGTAGTAATATCACCTCACTCACTGACCTATCACATATATAAAAGCATCAGTAGACATCTCCCTAACCCAGTTTGCCTTTTAGGATTTAAAATTACTTGAACTTCTTCCTGGTGTTAAACTTGTAGAAAAATGAGAAAGTGTGTTATGATTTCCTTTAAAAATGCATTCTGGCCCTAACTAAATTAGTTAACCCTTATTCCATAGACAAAGTAAATGGTCCTTGAGTACATGGATAGCTTTATGGCTGTAAATTATTTTTTTACCTCTAGGATCTGAAAGGGAGAAAGATAAGCACAATAATTCTTCAGAACAAAAGCACTAGCATTTGGGGCTCAAGAAGTAGTAATAAAAATATATAACTATGGACATATTTTTAAATCACTTCAAGAAATAACTGGCAAAATAATGCCTCTAAGTTTTTTAAACCAGATTAAATTGCTCACAAATAATCAAAATTATGGTTTCCACAGCCTCAGGTTCCACAGTGTGGTATATGGACTAAATGCTGACTTACAGGAAAAATGTCTTTGTATTAAGTGTGAGCAACAACCACAACCAAAAAAATACTACTTGTAATGTTCTAGTATTTGAAATCTTTCAAAAAGAAGAATAGAACTCTAGCCTGGGAAATCGTGGAAAGCTGGGATCTTACCAATGTTTACCTTGAATTATATGTCAGTTGAGAGAAGGAATTAGCCAGGTATAAAAGGAGTAGAAAAGAATTTCAGTTTTAGGAAGAACAGAAGTTCCAACTTAGCATACCCAGGGAGTAATAATATAATATGTCAGAAAAGAAGTAACAAGGAATTAAACTGGAAATATGAGCAAAGTTGATACCCTAGATCTTCATGATACCATTTTTATCTTAAATATTTATAGAATCCTAGATCCTTGGTTCTATATCTTGGAGAAGCAGTCATGTTTGGGACCAGGGATTTCATTCTAGAAGTAACACAGAAACACAGAAGGCTATAAGTAAGAGTCTGATTGTAGAAAAGATCGAAGGGCAAGTTTAAAAGACAAAAAAATGAAAACAGGGTGACTACTAATGAGATTATTTGGGATGGTTAATTTTATATGTCAAATTTACTGGGACAAAATGTACCCAGATAACTGGTCAAATATTATTTAGGGTATTTCTGTGAATGTGTCTTTAGATGAGAGTAACCTTTCAACTGGAGGATTTGAGTAAAGAAGATTATCTTCCATAATATGACTGGGCCTCATTCAATCAGTTGACAGCTTAAATATTAACCTCCTTTGAGGAAGAGGAAATTCTCCAGCCATTTGCCTTTGCATTCCAATGTCCTCTGCAAAACTGATACTCTCCTAATACTCTTTCAGCTGAAAGCTTGGTTTTCCTGGGCTTCCCACAGACTGGCCCATCCTGTAGATATTGTATTTCCCAGTCTCCACAATCACACAAGCCAATTCCTTATCATTAATTCATTCCTGTCATTTTTATTCCTCACAAAACCCTGATTGATACACTGTTGTGTCAAAAGTAGAGCGGTGTGGGGCAGGGATTTAACTCAGTGGTTCTGGAGCCTGTCTTACAAGTGCAAGGGCCCAGGTGCGATTCCTCATAACCACATACAATACTGGGCATGGAGACTAACGCCCAGCAGCAATCAGAACCACATACTACAGTGCCGGTCGTGGTGGCTCACGCCTGTAATCCCAGCACTTGGGAGGCAGAGGCAGGAGGATTGCTGTGATGTGAGTTTGAGGCTGAGCTCAGGGCCAGCCTGAACTACAAAGCGAGATCCTGTCTCAAAAAACAAACAAAAAACTAGAGCAGTAAAAATGGGTATGGAAACAAATATAATTTAAGGAGGAAAATCAGCCATTCTCCTGATTAACATGTGCAGGGATAGAAGATAGAATTCAAAAACCATCACTTAACTAACGTGCGAGGACACTGATGGTGAACCTTTTAGAGCTTTCAAGGGTAACAAACAAGCTGGGGCACACAGATCATCAGTTCACTACCACTGGGCTAGTTGAGCAGTGGAAGAAGGGCCAGGATGGGACAACACAAGTGGTTTGACACCTGTCCAGTTCGAGATGCCCTGAGCATTACATTTAGATACATGAGTACCAAACTCAGGAGAGGGTGAACTAGCAATGCAGAACTGAGGCTCATCCTCTGTCATTTAGAACTATACACATAGAACTAGATGGAACACTCAGGAAAAGGAAGATGGTATGATTTGGAAGTTAATTTACTCCAAAAGTTCATATGTTGAAAGCTTAGTCCTCAACTGATTACACTATTAGGAGATGGTGGAAACTCTAGGAGGGGGGACTGAATTAAAGAAAGCAGGTCACTGGAAGGTGGCCTTGGAAAAGTCTGCTTTGTGCCCAACCCCCCCTCTTTCTCTTTCTCTCTCTCTCTCTTTCTCTCCTTTTTCTCTCTCTCCCACCCCACTTGTTCACCATGAGATGATAAGCCATTTTGCTAACCCTCACAGTGAGCCAAATGGCCATGGATCAAAACTGCTAAACTTTTGGGCCAAAATTAATCTTTTCTCTTCTAAATAGGTTTTCTGGAGTATTTGGTCACAACAACAAAAGACTGACTAATACAAAAGACAAAAGCAGTGGGTGAGAGGAAGAACTCTGCTGACTGTCCATTACAAAGAAAGTAGACTGGGAACTTATAAAGGACGTGCTAAGGGCTATGAGGTGTCATATGTTACTCAACCTGCAGAACACGTGACTCTCGGGTCAAAGATAAAAGGCTTTAGTACTGACAACATTAGCAACAGCCAAACCTTTGCATTTTTTAGATCTGGTTTCCAGGGTGTTAATTCCCACTGGTTGTGGTAGGATACATCATTTCCATCTCTCCTAAAAGAGGCTTAAAGAAAACAAAATGCTTTGTTGTCCTGTAAAGAAATGTTATTACAAACAGTGGAGCCAGAAAAATTTGCCAATGAGAATAAGCCTCTCCACAGTGATCTGAAACACCTTTTTAGCACGGACCACAGCCATGACGCCCACCAAGCAAAATGGATTTTCCTACCTGCCAATCAGCTACACTTCCTACCACTGAGCCTAGGTTGCTGATGACAAACCCAAATCAAACAACCATGGAGGATAACTTAGACTGTGTTATAGCAACCAAGGAAGGATGAAGGAAATTAAAACTCTGCTGCTACTGTCATTTACAGATTTACAGGATCCCCAGGACACAAGTTCAACCAGCACAGAGAAATTAAAAACAAACAAGAAAAGACCACATCTGTGTGTAGATGAAAGCCGGTTGTCAGAGGTTCTGAGCTCTGTGGTACATGAATCACCGAGGCACAGCACAGCCAGCCTTCTGTACAGAGCTGTGGGAAAGTACTTCCAGACTCATTCGGGAATGTCAGGCAGGCTTCAGCCCCATAATCACACCTGATCACTTGAGCATATGTATTTCATGGTTTTGTGAGAAAGCTGTGATCTCCAGATAGAGGTTTATGGATGTGAGGTAAGTCAAAGGCCTTACCTCACTGCAAAACACAATGCTGCATGGAGAGCTGAATAAGACAGCACTTAAAAAAAAAAAAAAAAAAAGAAAAGAAACAGGGGGCTGGGGAGTTAGCTCAGTGGTTCCGGAGCCTGTCTTGCAAGCGCAGGGACCCGGGTTCGATCCTCAGTAACCACACAACAATACTGGGCATGGAGACTCACCCCAGCAGCAATCAGTACCACATACCACAGTGCTGGGCGTGGTGGCTCATACCTGTAATCCCAGGACTCAGGAGGCAGAGGCAGGAGGATTGCTGTGATGTGAGTTTGAGGCTGAGCTCAGGGCCATTTGAGGCTGAGCTCAGGGCCAGCCTGAACCACAAAGCGAGACCTTGTCTCAAAAAAAAAAAAACAAAACCAGGGAGAAAAAGAACCCAAATGTGAGACATGAAAATGTATGTTTTATATGGCTACATACACATTTTTAATTGTATAGATTACACACTTTAAGCAAAATCTACATGTCTTGTTAAATGATGTAATCATTAAGTCAGTAAAATCCTTCCAACACCACTTGCTATCATTCATATCAGTTTTTATACAAATATATGGTATAGAGGGAGATCAATCATGGCTTCACATTTCCTGAGAGAGAACTTAACCAGCCTCACAAATTGACTTTAGTAGTAGTTTCTATCACCCAGCCTTTCAATTACTGGATTTTTTAACTCATCAGAGGCTTCATGATCCTTTTAGTCCCATGCTTTGTAATGCTCCATCCCTCACAAACAGATCAGGCTCTACTTGCTGTGACATCACACCTGATGTACTGCTCCCACCCCCGTAGAGCTATGGCTCTCTCCAGTGACAATGCCTTTCAAGTGGACATCCTTACTGGCTGGGCCTCTGCCTTGCACATCCGCGAAGGAAATGAGAGGGCTAACACAGAACTACTTGCAAACCTAGCAATACAAGTGAAGAAATACCAAAAATAAAGAGCATTTCATTGCTGTGTGTGGTGACTCATGCCTGTAATCCCAGCACTCAGGAGGCAGGCACAGGAGGATTACTGTGAGTTTGAGGCTAGCCTGGGCTACATAGTGAGCTCAGGGCCAGTCTGAGTTACAAAACAAGACCTTGTCTCAAAAAAATTTTTTTAAAAAGAAGAGCTTTTTCATGTCAAAGTAATTCTTTAATGAGATTATTCTCTCCCTCAAAAGCAGGACCAACCAGTCTCCCTTTGGTTCTGCTTTCTTCAAAATCTGCTTTGATACTATTAGTTTTTTTGGCATTGTTGCCTAAAGTAAATGAGTGTTGAATACTATACTGTATCAAGAGAAACAGAATAGGGCCGGGGAGTTAGCTCAGTGGTTCCAGCGCCTGTCTCGCAAGCGCAAGGACCCGGGTTCAATTCCTCGGTAACCACATAACAATATTGGGTGTAGAGACCCACACCCAGCAGCAACCAGTACCGCATACCACAGTGCCAAGCGTTGTGGCTCACGCCTGTAATCCCAGCACTCGGGAGGCAGAGGCAGGAGGATTGTGATGTGAGTTTGAGGCTGAGCTCGAGACCCTGTCTCCAAAAACCTAAAAAAAAAAAAAAAAAAGAGAGAGAGAAACAGAATAAATATTTAGGAGCATTACTGAGCACTCTGAAAACATAGGAGACCGTCCGGGGGTCAGAGGCACAGGTGGCTGGCAGTTCTGGCCCGAGTTAGTAACCACCTGGCCTCCCCAGTCAAGTAGGGAGACCTCTTGTGCATCTCAATGCAGTTTCTGAGGCTTCGGAAAAACACCACAAAACCCAAAGACCCACAAAAACACATTAAGGAGGCTTAGAGTTGAGGAACTAGAGAATTTTATTTTTACTTATTTTTTTCTGTACTATTTTAATTTTTCATGGAAATATGTCATCTTTTTGATAAAAGTAATAATGTATTTTTATCGTGTGACTATTATCTTTAAGTAATGATATCTTCAAAAGAAAGTCAGATTGAGGAGGATAATCTGTATGAATGTTTACTTTCTGTTGTCATCTCTTTTATATTAAAAGGAAAAAAAAGGAAAGAAAGTCCATAAGAATGTCTGAAAAAGCACAATATTCTGGGAACAGATTTTTATAAAGCCACCGATAAAACTATAGTCCTTACACAAACAACATGATGTGCTGCTGAAATGGAAATGTTTTTATGGACTATGTTTGTTTTGTTTTATATTCCCTTGAAAAACTCAAGGAAAGCTGGGGAAGGATTAAAGGCTCATAATAAATTTTACAAGCTTGAGCAATGAAGAGAAACTTCAGAGTGTTATGAGGTGTTAAATAAACTGAAGTGACTAAACTCCTGCCCCACTGTCATGATGGCCCTCACACTTCACAGCGTGGGGACAATTATGTGTCAGCCTGGCTGGAAAGATAAATTCTCAACTGCTAGAGTAGCATATTGGCTGAGGATATATTGTGTGGGCAACAGAATTCTTGTTCTAATCAATTCTGGCTTTAATGTTTGCAAAAATGCATATGAGTGAGAATAGAAAAGGCAAGATAGAAAATGATTGTAAAATTTATTTAAATTGCAACTATTTTCGTTTTCTTCATCATTGCTGAAGCCTTCCTATAGGAATAGTCATAAAAGGGCTCCAAGGGGGCAGAATAGGACTGTATATATGTTTTAAAATATTACTAAGAAGTTAATTTTCTGTGTCATTTTAGCTACAAGCTCAAAATGGATGCAAAGTTTTAGTAAAAACTCATTTATTTACTTGTATTCTGCTACATAGGTCGGTTTGCCAAAGGCCTCACCTCTGTCCACCATGCAGGCTTCTTGCTTTATACTATTCTGCACTATGAAAAAGTCTACAATAATAAGTGTATTAACAATTAATTCTTATATTTGGGATCATTCTAGTCCTAACCTAATCATTTTGCTGAGGACAAACTATTGACATCTCAAAGGATTTATCTGAGATATTCTAAATTCTGTAAATGCTATCAGAGAGGAAAGTGTCTGTCTTATCAAACAATGACAACCAAAAAAAAAAAGAACACGAAAATTAAAACAGCTGAGATATAGAAGAAGTGAAAACATGTTTGAGCCTCCTTTCTAAGCACCAACACTTTTCAAGCCATTCTTCCCCAAAGAATTAAGTTTTTTAAATGGTTTCTTGGAGTTGGCTTACTGGCAATAATAATAATAACAGAAATTAATAAAGTAAACAAATGAAACCAATTTAATAAAATATATTTTCTTCCACATACTGCTTGACAGGAATATAATAACAAACTCAGGTAAATCTGATTAAAGAAAAATAAAATACAAATATCATTAAGATAGGATCAAGAAAAATAAGGTGCTATATACATATTAAATAATACTATTTTAAATTTTAAGATAACATGTCATAACTTTATACCAGCACATCTGAAAATCTAAATAAAAGGGATGATAAAAAAAATGTATATTGGGACCAGAGATTAGCTCAATGTTTCCAGCATCTGCCTTGCAAACAAAAGGTCCCAAGTTCATCCTAGGAACCACAAACCACAATGCCGGGAGTAGTGGCTCAGTCCTATAATCCCAGATCTCAGGAGGCAGAGGCAAGAGGATTGCTGTGAGTTCCAGGCTCACCTGGGCTTCATAGTGAGTTTAGGGTCAGCCTGAGCTACAAAGCAAGACCCAGTCTCAAAAAAAAAAAAAAGTATATTAATAAAAATATAAATTAACAAAACTGATCCCTAAATGGAAATACTTAGAAACAACAAAAAGTAACAAACCTCTATGCCATAGTAAAGATAGTAGCCTTAAGTGGCCTTGTTAGAAAATATTATGAAGTCCTCAAGAAGTAATTTCTATGTCAAATGAACTTGGTATTAATTTTGCCAAATTTTTAATTTAAAAATGCTCAACCTTAGGAAGTCTGCTGATGAAAATTACCACTTTAAAATGTTAAGGAAGAAAAAGTATATGAGAGTTTCTTTAAAACTGTTTAATAAATGTAACATTAATTTTCAAAATAAAACTTGTTAAGCAAAGATTCGAAGGAAATTACTTAAATTTGCTAAGTAGTTTGTATCAGCAACCTACAAAACTTTGCACTTGACAAAAGCATTAAAAAAAATTCAGGTTATTGTGAAATAGAAAATGCTCAATGTAAAATAAGGTGAAAGGGGACAATGTTGAGATTGTAACAAAAAAGTAAGGAAACAAATTTTATGTATATGGGGGGGGTGGTAGGGTGGGTAGGGCTATGGGAAAAAATGAGAATTAAGTTGTGTCTTATACTGGTACAAATCCCCATTATGGCGTGCAATCATGATGTGTATATTTAATGTACCAATAAAGATTAAAAAAAAAATTCAGGTTAATGTTACAAATAAGACAAATACTTCTCTTCCTGACAGTCTTCTGCTTTGCTCTGTTCAACCTTTGCAGGGTTACCAGCTTGTTGTGAGTCTGAGAGCCCAGTGATTTACACAACTAATGATACACAGTCTACATATCCTGAGGCCTCAGATGGAAAAGTTAGTTGGAAAGTGCAAACACAATGAATATATTTTTAAAAGAAATATTCAGAATTTTCTACTTAAATCTTTGGATATATTTCCTTTCCATAATCCTTCCTGAGAAACTCTACCTACTCTAATTCTTTGCTATAAAGTTAACAATTTTAAATAATATATTTTCCTTTAGATATCCCATTTAACACTGCTATTCTGCTAGGCATATACATAAAGGAATTAAAAGATTTATATCACAGCAACATATGTGCACCCATGTATATAGCAGCTCAGTTTGTGATTGCTAAATCTTGGAAACAACCCAAATGCCTATCAACTGGAGGCTGGATAAAGAAGATGTAGCATTTTTATAGAATGGAATATTACTCCGCCATAAAGAATAAGTTTGAGTCATTTATATTCAAATGGACGTACCTTAAAGATATATTCATAAGTGAAATAAACAGGTCACAGATGTGTAAATATCATCTTCTCTTTGGTATAAGAAACTGAAGATATAAATGAGTTCTAGAGTGTATGATAGATACTGTGAAATAGAAAATATTCAAGTGGCAAAGGAGGTATAGGGGTATATGAATATCATAGGGAATATGATGTTAAAAAAAGGAAACATAGAAGAAGTTAAATTGTCATTATTTGCTGAGGACATGATACTCTATCTAGAGGATCCTAAAAACTCAGTTAAAAAACTGCTGGACCTAATCACCAATTTTAGCTGCGTAGCTGGTTATAAGGTCAACATTCAAAAATCAATAGCCTTCAAGGCCGGGGAGTTAGCTCAGTGGTTCCAGCGCCTGTCTTGCAAGCTCAAGGGCCCGGGTTCGATTCCCCGGTAACCACATACAATACTGGGTGTAGAGACCCACACCCAGCAGCAACCAGTACCACATTCCACAGTTCCAGGCGTGGTGGCTCATGCCTGTAATCCCAGCACTCGGGAGGCAGAGGCAGGAGGATTGTGATGTGAGTTTGAGGCTGAGCTCAGGGCCAGCCTGAACCACAAAGCGAGACTCTGTCTCAAACAAACCTTAAAAAAAAAAAAAAAATCAATAGCCTTCATATACACAAACAGTAGACCCACTGAGATAGAAATTAGAGAGTCAGTCCCTTTCACAATAGCACCCAAAAAAATAAAATACTAAGGAATCAGTCTAACAAAGGAGGTGAAAGACTCTACTCTGAAAACTATAGCATTCTGAAAAAGGAGATAGAAGATGATATCAAAAAATGGAAAGACGGGCCGGGGATTTAGCTCAATGGTTCCGGCGCCTGTCTTGCAAGCGCAAGGACCCGGGTTCGATCCCCAGTAACCACATACCTATACTGGGTGTGGAGACCCACACCCAGCAGCAACCAGTACCACATACCACAGTGCCGGGCATGGTGGCTCACGCCTGTAATCCCAGCACTTGGGAGGCAGAGGCAGGAGGATTGCTGTGATGAGTTTGAGGCTGAGCTCAGGGCCAGCCTAAACTCCAAAGTGAGACCCTGTCTCAAAAAAAAAAAAAGTGGAAAGACATACCTTGCTCCTGGATAGGAAGAATCAATATTGTCAAAATGGCTATACTCCCAAAACTACTCTACACATTCAACGCAATCCCGATTCAAATCCCAACAGCATATTTCACAGATCTAGAGAAAAAAATTCAAACTTTCATCTGGAACCACAAAAGACCTAGAATAGCCAAAGCAATTCTAAGCAACAGGGACATGGTGGGGGGTATTACAACTCCAAACCTGAAA
>PVIR01038191.1:0-14542 GCA_004026965.1 Petromus typicus
AAAAAAAAAAAAAAAAAAAGAAAAGAAAAAGAAACATCTGGAATACTGTGTGACTTAATATCCAGCTGCCAAGGTCTAGCTGGGTGGGCACATAAAACTAGCCATGAGCTGGGATGTAGCTAGTGATACCTCTTGCCTGGCAAGTGCAAGATCCTGAATTTGATCCTAAGTTCTGCAAAAAAATTTCTGTCTTGGGGTTGAGGACGGAACTTAGGCCCTTGTGGGTGTTGAGCCACACTCCAGCCTTTTTATTTTATTTTATTTGTCTTTTGAGACAGGGTCTCGATTTGTAGTTCAGGCTGGCCCTGTACTCACTATATAGCCCAGGCCAGCCTCGAACTTGCAGCAATCCTCCTGCCTCTGCCTCCTGAGTGCTGGGATTACAGGCACCACGCCTGGCCCTTAATTTTTGGTTTTGTTTTTTCTTTTTCATTTTTGAGACAAGGTTTCTTTGTGTAGCCCAGGATGGCCTTGAACTGGCAGCGGTCCTTCTGCCTCAGCCTCCAGAGACCTGGGATTACAGGTGTGCACCACCCTGCCTGGCTTCAATTGACTTTGAGGCAGGGTCTCATTTGCCGAGCAGGTGCAAAGTTCCTGCACTAAACTAAAATAACTGAACCTCCTCCCCGATGTTCCTGGGCCAGAAAAGAACCTGGGCTGGTATGAGGGATGAGGAGCAGGACAGATTCCAGCAGCTGGCAGCAGGAAGCGGCCATTGTGACAGGCGCCTCTGCCCCCAGGGGCCCCTGTTCGAGCCCACAGCTGGGGCGGAGTCCTCTCAGCAAGGTCCCCAGCGTTGCCACCTGCTACAGTGCTGGGATTACAGGACGGGCAGACTTCGCTATCACGCCACGTGACCTCAGGCCTTGTCCCTCTCTGGTTGGCCTCCCCCTTGTCGCTGGGCACCGAGCGGGACCAGAAGGAGGTGAGCAAATGGTGGTGGTGCGCCCCCGCCTCCCAGTCGCTCTCGCCAGGTCTGGGTGCAAACTTACAGGACGCCTCTTCTCCGGGGCTGCCCAGCAGGTCCATCCCTGTGTCCTCCGGGAGTGGCCTGGTATCCCACCGGGCAGACATTGGAATCCAGACGGACAGTGCAATGCGGCCAGGCGGCAGACAAGGCAAAAAAAGCGACAAAACACATTCAGATCTGGGGACTCCCGGGCCCAGATTTAGCTCCATCTGCGGTGTCACATTCACAATCCATTGGCACTAGAAAATGCCTTCCTAATTATCAAATTAACACGGGACTCTTCAGGATTCTTTTTAAAATTTATTTGATTTTTATTTATTTATTCAGTTCTGGGGATGGATTTCAGGGTCTCCAACTCTTTCTGTTTTTATCTAGGGATAGGGTCTCACTAAGCTGCCCAGGCTGGGCTTGGATTTGAGATCCTCCTGCCTCAGCCTCCCAGAGTGCTGAGATCACAGGCCTACACCGCTATGCTTAGTTTTGAGGGATTCTCAGACAGGGAAAATTGTGGCCCTGAGAGAATAAGGACTTTGTCTCCCACTGTCCTATGGCTTTGTCCCCTTTAGAGTACAAACCAAATCCTCCATAGGACGAATGAACAGACGTAGTCTGGTGAATTGCTTTAAGCTATGACTATAGCAGGCACTAGGTCAAAAGGGCATGGAGGGGCCAGGGATGTGGGTCAGTGGTGCCACACCTGCCCTGTAAACACAGCGTCCTGAGTTTGATCCGTGGTACCAAAAAAAAAAAAAAAAAAAAGGACTTTGGAAGCCCTATGTGGTGGCCACCACACCAGTCATCCAGTAGGCTAGGAGGCTGAGGCAGGAGGATTGCTTCCATCCCAGCCTGGACAACTTAGTAAGAGCCTGTCTCAAAATAAAATAAAAAGGGCTGGGAATAGCTCAGTGGCTAGCATCTGGCCGGCATGTGTAAGGGCTGGGTTCCATTTCCGGTGTTGTATAAATGAATAAATAAATACAACAGCCCGTCCAACCCAAAAGCATATGAATAAACCACAGATCTCAGTTATTAGTAATGTGTGGGCACAGACTAAAACTTAAAGTGTGAAATAAAGGTGGCAGAAACTCATGTCTGACTACAGAAATTCTTCCTACTACCTTGTAACTGTCCTGTAAATCCGAGACTATTCTAATAATAAATAACAAAGATCATCTTAAGATAGTAGACAGTGTATTTGTATCCCTGTAAAGCCGCCCTGTCTGGTACAGTGGTGTGCCCTTGTCATCCTGGCACTAGGGAAGCTGAGGCAGGAGGATCGCCATGAGTTTGAAGCCAGCTTAGACTACATAGTAAGACTGTGTTTCTAAAAGTAAAATAAAATTTCAAAAATGAAATAGTATCCATTATTGATGGTATACAACTGTCATTTTAATGACGTGGGAGGTTGAGGGAGGAGGATCTCAAATTCAAACCCAACCTGGGCCACTTAGTGAGATGTTTTCTCCCTTTTTTTTTTTTTTTTTTTTTTAGGTTTTTTGAGACAGGGTCTCGCTTTGTGGTTCAGGCTGGCCCTCAGCTCAGCCTCAAACTCACATCATAATCCTCCTGCCTCTGCCTCCCGAGTGCTGGGATTACAGGTGTGAGCCACCACGCCCGGCACTGTGGTATGTGGTACTGGTTGCTGCTGGGTGTGAGTCTCCACACCCAGTATGGTATGTGGTTACCGGGGAATCGAACCCGGGCCCTTGCGCTTGCAAGACAGGCGCCGGAACCGCTGAGCTAACTCCCCGGCCCTCTCCCTTTTTTTTTTTTGTACAAGGGATTGAACTTGGGCACTTGGGCTAAATCCCCAGCCCCTACTTTTCTCAAAAATTAAAAAATACAAAATGGTGGTGATATAGCTCAGTGCCAAACCCTTGGATTTCACCCTCAGTATGAATTTTTTTTTAAAAAAACTGCGGGCTGATGGCTCATGTGCCCAACCTAGTTTTGTCCCACCCACACAGCATTTCAAAGAAAATATTTAAAACACTGCTGTCAAATCACAGCTGTGACACAAGAAGTCTAGATTTCCATATCATCACAAATCAGGACACTGTTCCCCCCCAAATGGCCTTCGCCGGCGGGCACCGTGCTCCCATGCCCACTCGGGGTACGAATTTCCTTCCCACGTCTCCGCATTTATGCTGCCTGTCCAGCTGGCACTCACTACCACCTGAATCGACATGGCTTTTGCTCTTGAATCTTCTAGAAATCCATTGTCACCACCAGTCTGTTGGCCAGTGGATGCCAGGCCCTCCCCTATGGTGTTTACAGATCAATCTTTTTGCTTGTTTTCTTAAGTTTTCTTTTTTTAGACAGAGTCGGGCTTTGCAGTTCAAGTTGGCCTTGAGCTCACTATGTGGCCCAGACAAACATCAAACTCACAGCAATCCTCCTGCTTCTGCCTCCCAAGTGCTGGGATGACAGGCGTGAGCCACCATGCATGGCCTTGTGTGTGGTGCTGATTGCTGAGTGCGAGTCATCATGCCAGACATTGTGGTACGTGGTTACCGAGGACTGAACTCAGAACCCTGCACCTGCAAGGCAGACATCAGAACCACTGAGCTAAATCCCCAACCCTATTTTTTTTTGTAGCTTTTTGAGACAGGGTCTCACTTTGTAGTGAGCCGTGAACTCACTATGTAGCCCAGACTAGCTTCAAACTCATGGCAGTCCTCCTGCCTCTGTCTCCTGAGTGCTGGGATTATAGGTATTGAGTCACCATGCTTGGCTTTTTATTTGGTTTTTGGAAACAGGGTCTCGCTCTGTAGTTGAGGTTGGCCTCAAACTTGCAGTGATCCTCCTGCCTCAGCCTTCCAGTGCTGGGATGACAGGTGTGCCTGGCTTTGTGGGTATTTTTATATATTTTGTTGACTAAAATATAGTCAAGCACTACAAGAGGTGTTGCTGTGAAGGAATTCTGTAACATCTACAACCCGCCGCCTTCAAGTTAATGGGATTTTGGCTGAGAATGTCGGGGTCCCATGCTTCATGGACTCCAGCGTCTGCCTTCCCTGGAGCCAGGTGGCTGATTCCACAGCCGTCTTTGGTATGAGTTCTGTATACGAAGAAGACCATAAGCAAATGAACCAGATGCCAGTGGGGTGTGACAGTGCACACCTGTCATCCCAACCCTCGGGGAGGCTGAATCAGGAGGATTGCACGTCTGAGAGCCTCCCCTGGCTGATTTAGTGACTTAGTGAAACCTCATCTCAAATTATAAAATGTAAAGGGCCAGGAGCGTAGCTGGGTTGGGAGAATATAAGACGGCATTGTGTAGGAGCCACAGAGGAGCCCTGTGTGGGGGCAGCTGGGCCCCGCCTCAAGGAGCTGTGCTCATTTCTTCCCAAGATGAGGAAGACAGAGGCCTTGTGGGCACAGTGCCAGCTGGCAGTGGCACAGGGCACCGAGTGCACAGGAGCCCACTGTCCTGCCAGGGGACCCAGCAGCTGGGGGCCAGGTTGGAGAGGTGCCATGGGCTCCTGCCTAGCTGGCCGTGTCCCTCTCACAACCGGCCTTGTCTATCTGCAGCTGCGTCCAGCCCCCGTTCTGTCCCCAGAAGGCATGGAGGGGTAACAGCTGTCATTGTTTTTGTTCAGGTTTTTAGTATCTTTTAAGTTGCTGGGTTTGAACCCAGGGTCTTTGCATTGAGCTTTGTGGGGGGACCCCATCGGATGGGAGGAGAAGGACAGACAAAAAAGCCACGCAATGTGGCATAGTTTATGGGTGAATGTGTCTCCCAAACTCGCAGGTGTTAGAAGCTTGCTCCTTGGTGTGGCAATTTAGAGGTACTGGGCCCTTTAAGAGGCGGAGCCTAGGGGGAGACTCTTAGGTCCCCAGGAAGTCCCAGGACTCTGGCTCAGAGATGGTTAGGAACCTGTTAAGGAGTTCAGCCCAGCCTCTGTGACATCCTGTTTTCAAGGTGATTTCCTTCCTCTCAAACATCTTTCCCAGGCCCTCCCCCATGGGGTGCCCCCCTTACGGGGGCCCTCAGCACAATCCCCCTCCTTCCTCTTTTCGCTTCCAGCTTGCATAACCTCTTTGCTTTATCAAGTGAGCTGCCTCTGCCATACTGTCATAGTGACATAGAATGGATTCCCACAGCACGGCTTCTGTGACAGGTCACCATGGACCTGGTGCTTCAAAGCCTCCACGTTTGGCCTTGGTAATTCCAGAGGTCAGAAGCAAGTCTGAAGTCAGCTTCACATGGATGCAGTCCGGATGTGGGTATGTTGCTCTCCCTCCCTCCCAGAGCCCAGGGAGAATCCAGGGCCCACCTGTCCCCACTCTCACAGGTGCTGGTAGCTCTTCACTCACAGTGTCTTGCTCTCCTCTCTCTAATCTGATTTTTATTTTTATTTTTATTTTTGTAATATCGGGATGCAAGCCCAAGGCCTTCACATTCAGCTACACTCCCAGGCGTTTTATACATTTTTATTTTGAATCAGATTCTCACTAAGTTGCTAAGTTGCCCAGGGCGGACTGGAGCTTGTGATCCTCCTGCCTCAGCCTCCTAAGAAGCTGGACTGACAGGTGTGTACTCTAGGAGGCTCTAGAAGGCACTGGCAGCATCCTGGCTGCCCCCGCTAGAGGTCCTACCTGGGAAGATCCTCATCCTGCCATTCTTCCCGCACATCCACGTTTTCCATCCGGAGTGTGGCCTCGGTGGTCCCCATGGGAGCCGGGAAAAGGAGGCCGCTGAAGCAGTAAGAGCCCTGAAGGAGAACTGAAGACAGAGAAGCGGATGTCACTGGGCAGGGACTGTGAAAACCACCCCTCCTCCACCTGCAGCGCTTGGGAGGTGGATCTGCAGTTCCGGTGCCCATCATCGCATGGACGGTTCCCAGGCCCTCTGAGGGGTCTTCAATCCAGACAAGGAAACAGACCAGGGGACCTGAGATTCCGAGGTGGGTATGCAGTGAGAACCCAGGTGGGGAGCTGAGCTTCCTCTCCAATCTCCTCTTCCTAGGACCTCTGAAACCCACCCTCCCCAGAGCCAAGAGATGAACAAAACAGACTCACCCTCTCTCCCTTCCCCTGGACCTCAACCAAGAAACAATGAATTCAACCACAGCAGTAATTCACACTAAAGTGTGAATGACTGGTGAGCTTCATTTTTCCTATTACCAACATCTTCCAGAGGACCTGGCCCACTCCAGCCCCACTCTGCTTGCACCAGACCATTTGCCCTGCCCCTCTGTCTTCCAACAAGTCCTGAAGACCACAGGGCTAAGAAGGCAGGATGGAAAGAGTCTGTGGTGGCAAATCAGATCCAAAGCATAAGTAATCACAAAGGGCAATGACAATGTGTCAGGCGTGGTTTTTATTGTCCGGAGCCTCTGACTAGGGAGGCGCGGGATACTGACTTCAGCAGTTGGCTGTCTGTCCGCAGAATCAGAGCTGTTGAGGGAGACCGAATTTCTATCTCCCTTGAGGAGTGAGACTCCCAATCCCTTCGCCCTTCTGTGCCTCAGTCTCCCTGTCTGTAGATGAAAGAGCTGAATGGGCGGTGACCACTGATACCTTCCAGGCAATGTAGTTCCAGGATCTTGGGCCTCAGCCAACACTCACGTGGAATTTCATGCTCTCAAACGAGCTGTTCACAACTAGGGACTACTTCCCACTCACCCCCATCCCCACTCCCATTGCATGGAGACGCTGAACCCTCATTAATGGCTGTGGGTATTTTGGGATTATGTTCCGGGGCAGAGGTCACGGGTGCCGCTCAACTTCCTATAAGGCCCAGGGCAGACCAAATGACCAAGAATAACTTGACCCTAAGGCTGAACAAAGCTGCTGGAACGGAAGTAGAGCCAGCCTAGTCGCGCAGCCCTGTCACGAGAGGAGGCTGAGGCACAAGGAGAGAGTTTAGGGCCAGCCTGGTGGTCTCTCAGGTGGAGACCCTGTCTCCTAAAACGAAAACAAAGGGGAGGAAAGGAATTGGCCTCTTCCTTTGCCGCTCACTCTGTCCATAACTCCTCCCATCAGACCACAGCTAATCTGTGACCCACCCTTTGCACCTCGAAGACCACCTCAAAGTTCCAGCTGCCCTTCCGCTGCCGCCTGGCTGGGTGTGTCCCTCCAGCCCCTCCGAGACCGCAGCTCTTGCCTTGGGGACGCTGGCTTGGTGCGAGGAAACCTGTGCCCACTTGGGAAGCCAAGGACCAGGGGCCAGCAGAATCAGGCTGTCCCCAGCTTCCAGTGAAGGCGCTCTCTCTCTCTCTCCTTCCCTTCCTCTGTGTGTGTGTGTGTGTGTCTCTCTCTCTCTGTCTTCAATGTCGTCATTCATTCATGGAGGAGGGACAGTGAAACGCAGTATGGAAAAAAAAAAAAAAAAAAAACCTTCCGGATGCTCCGGGCAACAGCGGCCGCCCAGCCCTCTCTGGCAGGGCAAGGAGCCCCCACCGCGCCTGCCCATGGAGCTCGGTTTCCTAGCGGAGCAGGTCCTGTGTGTCTCTCTCTCTTTACCTGAGCTGGGTGTGACCTGGGCCCCGTGGGGGACGGGGACCCATGGAGGAGAGGCAGGTACCACATGCTCTAAACCTGGGGTGTGGCGGGTCTCCAGCCAGGCCGGAACACTCCCAGCTTCCTACTAGACAACAACCCTGACAACACTGAGGGACAGCCAAGCAACGCTCATCACAGCCACAGTGCTGAATTATTAGTGCATCACACAGAAACCCAGAAAAATAAGCCAGGCGTGGTGGTGCATGCTTGTCATCCCAGTACTCTAGGAGGCTGAGGCAGGAGGGCTGCGGGAAACGAGGAAGAATCTATTGGTTCCTGGGCTCCCTTCCTCCCTGCTTCACGAAGCAAGTCTTCATCGACACATTTATAATTTTTTTTTTTCTAAACTCGCAGCTGGTGGAGTCCCTGTGGGTGTTAGAAAGAGGGAAAGAGAAGGCTCTAACGAGCCCGGGCGCGTCCTGCACCGGGTAAATCGCAGCTTCTAGCCGAGCATCCTCGGTCACAAGACCCTGGTCCCGGCCCCCAGGCCCCCCACGCCTGTCACCGCCCTGCGCCCCGCAACGCCCGGTGCCCCGGCGGGCAGGCGGAGCCGCCCTCACCTGCGCGTCACTGGGAGACAAAGGCGCGCATCGCTCGCGGTCCCCGGGCCGCAGCCGCACGGCGTGCGCGCGGGGGCATCCGTGCAAGGTCACCGGGCCGCGCCTGGCGCTCCGGCCGCCCACTGCGGGCCTGCGGGGGAGGGTGGGTCCGCTTAGCAGGGGGCTCCTGCTGCCCCCGGAGTCGCCCTGCCCCTTGTCATCGCTGTCGCGGCGTCTCCTCCGGCTCGCAGCTGGCGGAGGCTCGGGGGCCCTGAGAGAGTTCACGGCGCTGCCTTTGTGAGCCGCGGGTGGGGAGCGGGCGGGGGCGGGCGAGGGGGGCCCCGCCCCTGCCAGCACCCGCGGCTCGCCATTGGCTGAGCGGGAAGCCTCTCCACGGCCAGGCGGGGGGTGGGATGGGGGATGGGGTGGGGGGATGGGAGCAGGCGCAGAAGTGGTTTTCTGATTGCGCATCAGGGATGTAAACCTAACTGAGAACCGAAAAATAAATACGTGCCGAGGTAACCGCGTTCATCACAGGGTGGGAGTGCGGGAGTGGCGCTTTTTCTTTTCTAAAAAAAGAGCACAGAGCTGGGAATAGTGACGTTCACCTGTAATCCCAGCACTAGGGAAGCTGAGGCAGGAAGATTGTCGTGAGTTCAAGGCCAGCCTGGGCTACACAGAGAGATTTTCTTTCAAAAATAAACAAATGCACAAAAAAGAGGGTTTAGATCCTGGTTTAAGCCACCCACCAGGCAGGGAACCCTTGGAGGAGCGCTCTGGCCGCCAGGACTCAGTTCAATGGCCACGTGATGGCACAGGCTTTTCGCAATGTCCTGAGCTGTTGAGAAGAGACCCCCGAATGTGGAGAAGGCTCTGTGACCCTTTCTAGTATTGCTTTGTTTTATTTTGAGGCCCTGAGGCAGCCTGAAAGGTACATCGATCTCAAAGACAGAGTCTTGGCTCAGCCCTGAGACGTATGCATTTGACCTGATCTGGGAAAAAGGTCTTTGCCAAGGGAAGTGGGCCACAAATGCGAGAAGAGGTCATCTTGGATTAGGGTGGGCTCTCAGTCTTGGAGAGCCCTCCTCCGGGAGAGGGGAGGCTTCATGAAAGGGGAGGCCAGGATGAGATGGTTTATCCCCAAGTCAAGAAATGTCACTGCCGGGCATTGCAGTGCACACTTGTACTCCCAGCACCCAGGAGGCTGAGGCAGGAGGATCTCAAGTTTGAGACCAGTCTGGGCTATATCATGAGTTCAAGGTCAGTCTGGGCTACATTGCAAGACCGTGTTTCAAAAAGCCAAAGAGAGGGAGACAAAGAGAAAGGGAAGGACAAAAGGAGGGAGGGAGGAGGAGAAGGAGGAAGAAACCAAGGAGATCGGAAGTAGATTCTCCTTTAGACTCCAAAGAACCAGCCTCCTTCCACCTCGAGTTCAGATTGCTTGAGATTGATGGGGACCTGTTTGGATATTTAAGAGCCAGAAAGGACGGGACTCAGCCCCCTAGGGGTGAGTGAATGCATAATCGTTAAGTCTTTCCGGTGGGTTCTTTGTCACTTTGGAACCGAGCGCCTGACTCTAAGAACGGTCTGCGCAGGGTCTTTGTGATTTCTTGGCGTGGAGGAGGGGCACAGACAGTGCGAGCTGGGTGCTGAGGCGTGAGTAGGAGTTGGATGGAGGATGAAGAGGGAGGAGCCAGTAAAGCAAGAGTGCGCGCGCGTCCTCGCAGCCTTTTCTTCTCCTCGCCTCAGCCCGGGGAGCTGTCCCTGGTCCTGAACGCCCCGAGGCTCTAACCTGGCGCCCAGGATTTCTGTCCCGCTGTGTTTTTCCTACTAGACACAAAATTGATTTTTTCACCATTCCCAAGCTCAGCGGCGTCGAGCGCATTCTATGACTCTGTACTGTCCCCGCCGTCCTCCTCCACGACTTACCCGCTCCCAGCTGAGCTTTGTCCCCAGGGAACGCTGGCCCTGACGCCTCTCTAGCCCAGCGCCGCTGTCCTCCTCCCGGTCCCTGCGGACCTGACCCCCTGGGCCTCCGGGCGCGGGACTGCGTGCGTGCCCTGCGGCTGCCTCCTCGCTCCCCGGCGCCTCCAGGGGCCTCTGTGGTGCAGCGTTTGTCCATCTTCCTTTCGTGGCTGAGTAATATTCCACCGTGTAGGTGAAGCCGCTGCCTGAGAGCTCAGTGTCACGTTGGGTTAACTGAGTGCCTCTCAACAGAAGCTGACGATACGGCCGTGCTTGATCGAGTGATGGAAATACTGCGACTAGAGGTTGGCACGAACCTTTCGCCAAGGTCAGTCCACGAATTCAGTGTTCATAGTGACTTTATACAACAAAGGTAATGAGAATTGGGGGACGGGAATTTAGCTCAGTGGCGCCGTGCCTACCTCGCAAGCACAAGCACAGGGTCCTGAGTTCGAGCCAGGATTCCCAGGGGAAAAAATAACCCCATAAAAGTAATGAGGATCAGCTGGGTAGTAAGACCCAGCTAAGCCTGGGCAGAGGAATTTTGCACAAGGCTTATAGTAAGTGATAGGAGGAACGATCTTGTGCTGGCAGAGGAAACCCGGAAACACCCACCTTCCCACAGGACGCGGCGCTGATTGTCTAATTAGAGCGACAGGGCCCTGGAGCAGGGCCGTGTGTCATTACCGCCTGGACGTTAGCCAGGCACGGCGAGGGCGCTGCGCCTGCCAGACCACTCCGAGGGGCCCCATATGGTCACAGAGACACCTGTCATCCTCGAGATGACAGGGATGTTCCCTTTGGGCTGCCGCAGTGCCTGTCCAAGAATTCACTACCCCGGGGCCTGCTTTGTATCAGAGGGCAGAGGAACGCCATCCCGCTGTGACTGAAAATGTGCTTTTTACTCCAAGTGTCTTGCAGTATTCCAAAATCAAAAAAGCCAAGTGATTTAATACACACGCTTGTCACTCCAGCATTCTGGGAGGCTGAGGCAGGAGAATTGAAAATTCAAGCCCCGTCGACTGATGACACTTAGAAAGATATTATCTCAAAATAAGCAAATAGAGCTGAGATGCAGCTCCGGGAAAGAGCACCTGTGGCTGGGGCTCCAGGGCCTCCCGCCACACATATCAAGACGAAGAGGCCAGTGATTTGACGAAGAGCCGAGACCCTCACGTCTGACCAGTTAAAGGAAAGTGGGGCTCTATGGAGCGGGCTCGCTGGGGGGGTGGGGTTTGAATTGAGTCCTTCCTGTCTGAAGGAGGGGTTCAGAGTAAGGAGAGGAGTTCATGGAGGGACTTGAACTCAGAACCCCTTTGATAGGAGGGAAGAATTCCAGCAAGGGGCGGGGCTTGGACTGACCTACGAGACGTTGAAAGAAATGCAGGGCTCCAAGAAGAGGTGGGGTCTGGGGCGGGGCAAGACAATCAAGGATTTGAGTGGTTGAAAGGAAGGCGGGGCTTGAGGAAGGGGCGTGGGATATGGAATAGGGCGGGGTTCGAACAGAGGCTCACATCTGATTGGTTAGAGGGGGCTCCACAGGGGATGGGACCTGGCTGAGGGGCAGGGCCGAGTGGGCGCTTTGGAGGGGCAGGTGACGTCACCGTCCTCAGGTTTGGGGAAGACGCCAAGATGGCGGCGAGCAGCTCTTCCCGCTTCGGGAAGTCCAGGTAACGGCGCGCTCCTCCTCTCGCCGCGCGGAACTGAGCCTGGGGAAAGCCGCGTGCTGAGGGGCTGGTGGGGCAGCGTCGTGGGGGGAACCGGGCGGAATGCGCGCCGGGGTTGGGCTGGGGAAGTTGGCTCCGGTTGCCATGGCTACAGGGACGAAAGTCCGTCAGGGGTCGCGAGGACGTGGCTCCTGACTCCCGATGGAGCCCGAGCCAGCGCGGGGGTGGGGTGGGGTCTAGGGTGGGCGCCGAGGACGCCCGGGGAAGGCTGGCGGGCGCGGGGGCCGAGGGGCTGAGACTGGGCACCTGGGGGAGACTGGAGGGCACAGGCGGACCGGCCCTGGGCTCTGATGGGGGACGCCGAGACCAGGGGCGGGGAGTCGGTAGGAGGAGACCTCGGAGGCCTGGCAGGGTACGCAGAGGCCTGACCGAAGGGACGAGCGGAGAGTGGGCTGCAGGCTTGGCTTGGGCCCCGGAAAGACCTGAGACCCAATGGGAGGGGTGGGCACCTGGGGAGACAGAGGGAGGGACCTTGAGATTGAGTGGAGACCTGTTTGGATATTTAGGAGCCATAAAGGATGGGACCCAGGACTTTGAGAGGGGAGGGAGGAAAAGACGGCAGGGTTGGGGAGGCAGAGGACGCCGTAGGTGAGGACGCTCACTGCACTGGGGACACACATTGTATTGTTCTCCAAGGCCAGCTTCGGGGCCACAGCCCCCATCGGGCAGTCAGAGCTGGCACCCTTGGGCCCTAACTTGCCCCCTGCCAATCTTCTGAACCATCTTTGGGCCAGTTTGCAGCTGGTGGCCTGGTGCAAACTCTTTGGGGCCATCTCCCGGCCCCTGCTGAGTGCGGGGTGATGCGAGCTTCCCTCTGGCACCTCAAAACCAAGTGTCCCCAGAGCCTGAGGCCTTCGCACACATTTCATGGACGCTCATAACGTCATGACAGATGGCAGAGCCAGGCCTTTGGGCTCCGCACACTGCTTGTGCTCTTGAATGGCTCCTTCTAGTAGAAACCTCCAGAGCAGCCAGCCATTGCGTGCAAACCGGAAGTGCAGGAGACAGGCGTGCCCCTAATGGACACCCTGAGTGGTTTCTTAGGTGTCGTGCATGGCTAGCAGTGAGTTTTCTTTGGGGAAGAGAGCTCAACCTGCTATTTTCCCTGCACAGACAGCTTCCTTTTTCTTTCCTGTTCCCTTCCTCCTGGCTGGAAGGGGGAAGGCCGGGGCTAGATACAAATGTGGACTTGGCTGGTTGCTTGGCAACACACTGCCCCCCCTGCCTGCCCACAGCTAGCTCTTTCCTTTCTGCCTCCTGGGCATCCTTTTTAATTTTACCCAGACATTCCCTTAAATGTTAGGTCATTAAGATTCCCTTTCATTCAGGTGTGGTGGCAAGGTGGCACATACCTGTCATTCCAGCTATTCCAGAGGCTGAAGCAGGAGCATGGAAAATTCATAGCCAGCCTAGACGATTAGAAAGGCCCTATTCAAAAAGTAAAAAGGACCGAAGCCTTGAAATGAAACCCAGGGTCTGGTGAATGCTGGGCGAGCACTCTCCGGTGAGCAGTGCTCCCAACTTTTTTGATTTTATTTTGAGACAAGTTCTTGCTGTTGGCCCAGGTTCAGCTTGAGTTATGACCAGCGTCTTGAGTAGCTAGGATGGCAGGTGTGAGCCACCAGACCGGCAACTTGGTGTTTTGAGTTGCTTCTCTTGGCTTGTAACCACAGCCCTCTGGTCATCTAAAAGTAGGACTGTAATTATAACAGGGCTTTTATTTGTTTGGTGCTGCAGGTGGAGCCTAGTCAACACCTCACATGTACCAGGCAAACACTCTACCACTGAGTGACATTCTCAGCCTTTTTTACTATTTGTTGGGCCGGGGATTTAGCTCAGTGGTTCCGGCACCTGTCTTGCAAGCGCAAGGACCCAGGTTCGATCCCCAGTAACCACATACAATACTGGGCGTGGAGACTCACCCCCAGCAGCAACCAGTACCACATACCACAGTGCCGGGCATGGTGGCTCACGCCTGTAATCCCAGCACTCAGGAGGCAGAGGCAGGAGGATTGCTGTGATGTGAGTTGGAGGCTGAGCTCAGGGCCAGCCTCAATTACAAAGGGAGACCCTGTCTCAAAAACAAAAACAAAAACAAACTATTTGTTACGAGATAAGGTCTTATTGAGTTGCCCAGGCTGTCCTTGAACTTTCCTATTCTCCTGCCCCAGCCTCCCAAGTGCCGGGGTTACAGGTTTGTGCCATCACTCCCAGCTGGCCATATAATCCTGAATCAGGTAACTGCCATATTGACAATATGGATTATCAATTATTTTATGTGGTCTTGTAGATCTCAAAATCCTTTTATTGAGTGCCACAGGTATTCACAACTCAAGACTAATCCCCTGTGGAAAATTGAACCTGGCGGTGTTGTCAATCAGAATGGAAGGCAGATTTGAGTTGTGAGGCTGATGAGCGCTGAGAGAATGCGATTTGGTGCAGGTAGTTCGGACAGCACAAGCGCAGCGTAGATGCCTGTGTGAGCCGGTGGAGCTGCCGTGTCTCTTCCTTGAATAGTTCTCCATATTTGTCTGCCTTTGTCTGTGATTTTTTTCTTTCTTTTTTTTTTACTGAACTCTGTCCTTTGCACTGAACTCCATCTCTAGTCCTGTCTAATCTTTTTCTTTTGAAATAGGATCTCTCTAGGTCATTTAAGTTACCCAAAATGGCCTTGAACTAATGGAGATTCTCCTGCCTCAGCCTCCCAAGAGCGGAGATTACAGGTGTGTGCCACCACGTCTGGCTCCTAAAGCATTTTACAAATGACCTTTGTAGATGACCTTCCACTGTGGGTGTCACTTGGGCTCTAATGCCCCCAACCTGGGTGAACA
>PVIR01038192.1:0-14696 GCA_004026965.1 Petromus typicus
ACAGGCGTGAGCCACCACGCCCGGCACTGTGGTATGTGGTACTGGTTGCTGCTGGGTGTGGGTCTCCACACCCAGTATTGTTATGTGGTTACCGGGGAATCGAACCCAGGTCCTTGCGCTTGCAAGACAGGCGCCGGAACCACTGAGCTAACTCCCCGGCCCTATACCCCATGTTTTGCCACTGGTCATGAGAACTCAAGAGTGCAAAAGCAGCTGGCTGAGGCTAGTGTCCAGCCAGAGTGACAGAGCAGTCAGGGAGATGCAGTTATTGGGCTCCCAGCAGAGAAAGGGAAAGGACAGAAATTAGGGACTCATCTTGGTCTTTATTACTTTTCTCTCATTGCTGACACAAAATACCCAATAACCAAAGTTAAAGGGGGAAAGGTTTATTTCACTTACAGTTTATGTAGGTTCTGGCCCATAATCAGCCAGTTCCAAAGCAGAGTGACACATGGCAAAGGGGCAATAGTTACTGTCGAGGGAAGATAGCAAAAGCAACAAGAGACCTTTTAATCTTATCTAGACTACTGGGATTGGGATGATGCCAAACCAGTCACTGACATGTATTGGTTTAGTAATCACACGCCCTTAATCCCAGCATCACACATGATAGATTCAACCACCTCTGAAAAAGCTACCTATGACCACATCAGGTTTTAGGGGACATCTAGACCCAAGCTAAAACATCAGGTGAAAAGAGAAACCCCACCCAGTGTACAATGCTACTTCTTGAGGAAGTTTTCAGGGATGCTGTACCATCAACTTCAATTCCTTAAACTGGTGTGGTGCAGAGGGCCAAGCCTCACCAGGGATCAGCCTTAGATGCTATTTCACTTTGCTCTTGGAAAACATCTGGGATGAGCCATCCTAGGGGCTCATGGCCTATGACCAGAGGCCAAGAAGAACCCTGGCTGTGACCTTGAAGCCACAAACATTTGGCTCTGTTCCTTCTGTTGGCCAGTGGGGAGTTTTGAGCTTTTGTTCTGCCAGCTACCTACCTAGCCCTCTGATGCCGGTGCCTTTTCCTTGCCCATCCATCAGTGACTGAGGATGTACTGCCTGCCCTACTCCAGCGTGCCAGAGACTGGCCAACCCCAGAGTCAAGAGAAGTGTGACTGGGCTGGGGATTTAGCTCAGTGGTTACAGTGCCTGTCTTGCAAGCACAAGGAGCCGGGTTTGATCCCCCGGTAACCACATACAATACTGGGTGTGGAGACTCACAACAAGCAGCAATCAGTACCACATAGCACAATGCTGGGGCGTGGTGGCTCACGCCTGTCATCCCAGCACTCGGGAGGCAGAGGCAGGAGGATTGCTGTGATGTGAGTTTGAAGCTGAGCTCATGGCCAGCCTGAACCACAAAGCGAGACCCTGTCTCAAAAACACAGAGAAGTGTGACCACGGTGGTGTAGAGAATGAATCATCGCTTGGAGAATGATCACTTAGTTCAGTTGCCAAGAGGGCCAGGGCCATCCAGCATTAGGGAGACTCCTAGGAGAAGCCCCAAAGCTAAGATCTCTGGCTTTTATTTATCAGTATAAGTGGAAAAAAGCAGAAGAAACACAGTTGGGCCAGGAGCTGTCTTAAAGATAGACAGTTTTTCTTGGGGAAAAGGAAAGACAATGTACATGCCTCACTAATCTGAACTTCTTGTCAATTATTCACTCCTTACAGAGCTGGTGTGCTTTTGATCTGCAGTTTAACCATTCACTTTTCAGCCTAGTTCCCTATACCAGGGCCCCTGATACTCAATCTCTAGTGGCTCTGCTGGAAACTATGCCCCTTCCCTTAAGGTCACACCCTGCCATCCTTGTGACCAGCAGGGTCTAGAGACCAGGGACCATAACAAATGGGGATGGGACTTAGGATATGGCCATAGGCATTAAGACAGGGTGCTGATAGATGGGGTATCACAGTCAGCCCAAGCGAAAATGATAAGGTATGCTGGTCCAAGCCGGAGGGGCTCAGGCTGGGGCAGGGGTGTGATGGGTATCAAGGAATGGTTTTGGGGAGGTCCAGGATGTCTCTGAGGTTGGCATCCATTATTTGGGGCTGAGCTCCAAAGTGAGACTCTGAACCTGGGACAGGATCCAATGTCTTCAAACACTCCTCCAGGGAACTTGGGGCTCAAGCCTCAGAGCAGCTACAGGGGTGACCTTTGTATCTGGCCAGCTGAGCAAGGAAATGAAATCTTGTGCCCTGCAGAGAGAGGGACACTGTGGTATCAGGGAACATGTGGGATACCTGGAGGCCACATCACCCCAGACTCTACCTACCCAGCAGCAGGGGGAGCTTAGCTTGTGATGGCCACAGTTCAGCCTCCAACTGAGGAGCCCCAGGCCATGCCTGGGCTGTGACCTCAATTGTCACTCTGTCTTTGCAGAAGGTAAAGTTTAACTTGTTTCCCTGGTAGAAGATGCCAGACACACATACTCTGGAGATTCCCATCAGGCACAGAGGGTCAAAGGTCATACCTCTGCAGGTGATCCTGTGGGGAGAGTGGTGTGAGAAGGTGAGGACAGACCCACCCCCTGACATTCCCATGCTCACCTGAAGCCTGTACACCCAAACAGCACTGCCTGCAGGAAGCCTCCCATGCCTGTCAGGAAGTTCACGGCCCCAGTCCCGTCTGAATTTTCAGTCCACACCTGCAAGAGGGTGATTGTGACAAGCCTAGAACACTGGCCTCCTGTGGCTTCCTTGTCAAGGTCAAGAGGAACTACAGGTTGTGACCACATGGGCTAGAATGAAGGCTGGGGAGGTCAGCCTGTAGACAAAGGACAACAGCCAGGCTGACCTTGAAAGGCTCAGTGACGTTGGCGATGTTCCTGACCAGAAGGCTTTGTGCTCGTGATGGGTCCTTCAGCTCCATCCAGCCCACAGCAAACATGCTCTGGGGTCAGAGTGCAGAAGACAGGGGAATAAGACCCATAGCTTGGGGAAGAAAGAAGGGCTGTGGGGCAGGACTGCCTCTCAGGATCCTCACCCAGGTCATGGCAGGCCCCCAAGGAGATGTTACAGCCTCGTAAATCTCCAGGTTTCTTCTGCGGACATCAGGACTCAGGGAGAAAGGGACTGGGTATCCCAGGAGCACGACATCAGCCTGCTTCACCTCCTCTCCTAGGGAGTGGGCTACTGATAGGGTGTACCAGGTTGTATACAGGGTCACAGGTGGGGAGAGGGTAGGGGTACCACTCACCAGGCTCATATCCATCAAACTCAGGATGGAAATTCCGCACGGGGTCAAAGGGCACCTTGATCTTATTAGCCACCTCCAGCCACTGGTCAGGGATAGGCAGACCCAGGTCCTGTGCCAGGGCAGCAGCAAAGTGCAGGCTGGGGGAGCACACAGGCTGAAGCCCCATACTGCTGGATGGGCCAGGCCTATGTACTGTGTATGTAGGGGCAGATGTAGGGATTGGAGTCTGACCTGTTCTGGACCAGGACATTGGTGTATACAGAGTTGTCCACTCCTGCATGGTATTCATCAGGGGGCATAACTCCTGGGCACATGAGTCCACCACAGCACATTGTACAGCAGTCAGCATAGGCAGCTGGGAACATCCATACTCCTCTTCCTGCCCACCTGCCCACCCAGACCCATACCTCTCAGGTGGAACCTCTCCTCCCCAGGGTTCCACTCTACACGACTGCACCAAAACTCAGCTACAGCACTGACCACATCCCAGCCACCAGCTTCTTGGAAGAAGTGCAGGTCCTGGGAAACAGGATACTGGAGTGAGGGGAAGGCATGGAGGGTTGCTATACAGGCCCAGTGTCCACCCTGGGCCTCAAATACCCTTTAAGATGGCATTCCAGGACTAACCCCAAACAGAGGATCATGGTCAAAGTCTTACCTGAGTGGCATGGTAGTAGAGTTGGAAAGCTAATACTACTGCCCCATTGATGTGGACCTCCTGGGCCCCATAGATGTCCTCAGGGCAGACCTCCAGTCCAGAGCCTGCGCTCTCCCAAGCAAATTTGGCTCCCTGCATTGGAAGGGGTGAGCAGGAGGAGGATGGGCCAGAGTCTCTAACCCTGACCTAGAGCGCCTGATCCCTGTGCAGGGTGAAGCAGGGAGTAGTGGGGCCTCTGGTGTGACCCTGTGGACCAGATCACCTCTGCCTTGTTCTCAGAGTATGCTGACTTGAGTGGATCCCCAGGTAGTGTCCAGGTCCCTTACCTGGTAGTTCAGGGCCCGGGCATTCTGCAGGGCCCCACCCAGTGTCCGGACACGGTACTCCAGAAGAGCCCTGGCAGCTTCCGGGTGAAACATCACAATATTTGGGAACATCCAGAGGTCCTGAGAGAATGTCCTCATTCTGGAGCTGGGTGAGGTTCCCATCCAACCCCCTAATCATTATCTTAAATGTCCAGTGGCCACCAAGGCCCACTCTGTGTCTTCAGTTTCTCTGGGCCCCCTCCCTTGCCCTCCATCAGTTACACTTGGCAGCAAAGATCTGTGTTGCTTTTACATTAAAGTCCCCACAGCTTCCTTGGCCTTAAGGAAGCTCCACACTGCTCCCCAACCTGCATTGGGTCCCCTCCTTCATCCATCAGCTGACTCCTTTCACGCTATGCCTGGGCACCTGTTGACCACTCTCATCTACCAGACTCCTATACATCCTTCTGTCAGACACCTCCTCTTCCTCCAAGTAGCCTCCCTGTTCCCCAACAACTGCACGAGTCCTAGGGAAGGGAGAGGCTGAGTCCTCACTACTCATGTTGTAGCTGGTGTTGGGCAGGCAATGCATACCTGGTCCCAGAAGACATGGCCCCAGTAGCACTCTCCTTGGCTTCCGTTGGAGAGGCCTCCAGGGCTGAGGCCATGGGAGACGTGTCCTGAGGTCCCAGGCTGGGGCAAGGCACTGAACAGGTAGTAAAGGGAGCTACGGAGAGCCTGGCACAGAGCCAAGGGCCCTGCTACATCCAGGCTGCAGCCTCTCCAGAACTGGGCCCAAGCCTGCTCATGGGTAACATACAAAGAGCCCCTGGTCTGCAACTCTAGGGCCTCAGTAAGGCAGGCCTGGGTCTCCTCCTGGCTGCCACCCACCACGGTCAGGAAGTCCCAGGTCCTGGTCTCTTCGCCTTCATCAAGAGTAAGGGCAGGAGGCACTGGTGTCCACAGCATGTGTATCTCCTGCCGGGGGCTTCCTGGCTGCTCTGGGATAAGCGTGAGGCCCCACAGGTACCTGCAAAGGTGCAGCTGTGCCTCAGTGATGGCTTCCTCCTGAGACAAACCCACCAGGACCCAGCCCTCTGCTCACTTAAAGTCTTGGAAGTCAGGGCCCAGTTGCAGGTCAAGGTCTGGACTTTCTGGGGAGAAGGCTGATCGTAGCAGTACACTGATGGGCCTCTTCTCCACGGTCATGCGTGAAATGCGCACTCTGAAGGCCAGGACGTGGGGCAGCATGCGGTGGGCATAGATGCGCTGAGAGGCCTGAAAGCTGGCGCCCTCTATGGTGTGCAGGAAGGAGCCTGGGGAGGGTTGGGAGTATGGTCAGCACAGGCAGAGGCAGGAAGACAAAGGAAGAGGTGCAAGAGGCAGGAAGGGTGCAAAAGTGTCGTGCTTCCTTGGTTAGGAATAGGTCCCTCAGACCTCTGGGCACCTCCTCCCACGGTGAGGTGGCAAGATCCTCCTAGCAACACTGCAAGGACTGCCTCAGATCTGGGAAGCCCATAAGAGAAGAAGGGCACCCACAGAGGCCATTTTCCGGCAAGTTGCCTCTCTTTTTGTGAGATCCCTGTGCTAAATGAGGAGGTACAGGCCAGGATTGCTGTGTGGTCCCCCTTTGCTTGAGTAGAGGACAGGCTGGATGCAAGTACCTGTGTTGGTGTCCAGAGCAAAGGTCTCCGTCAGCTGGGCTCCTGTTTCTGTCGGGGCCTCTAGGTGCACATTGAGGGGACTGGGCAGGACCGCCCGGTGTGTGCTGCCCCGGGCCCCGTTGTACACGCCGCTCACATGCAGCGTGTCGTGATACACACGTGTGCCCAGGTACGCGTTGGTTACCGTGGCCAAGAACCGGGGATCTCTGGGCAGAGAGTGGGCGACGAACACGTTGGGATCCGGCTGGGCGTCCTCCATAGGCGGTTTCGAACGCGTAGGCTGGGCTGTGACTGCTGAGTTCCCCTCCTCAGACGGTAGCCTCTCTGTCTCCGCAGCGCCTAGCTGACCCCGCAGGCCGGTAGGGGAGCCCGGTTTTCCAGCACGTCACCTATAGGCCGCCGGGGAAAATCCCGTGAGTTCTGCTTTCCAGCCAGATGTGGTTTCCAGGGTCTGAAGCGATTCTCCACACTTGTTCCGCGAGACCCTGTGGCAGAATCCACCTGAGCCCGTCGTTTCCCCAAGTCTCACGCCACAGCCTGGAGGGTGCTCGCAGACTCAGTTCCGCGGTTGGGAAAGAGCACAGGAAGATCACAGACCGCGGGGCCTCCGGACTCACCACGGCCCTGCTCGGCCGCCCCCTGGTGCTCGTCAGTGCAGCCGGACTTGCACAGGCCCAACCACCTCGTGACTCTGATGGGGCGTGGCTCCGGCCCTGAGGGATGGGGCGCAGACGTGGCTCAAAGACGGCTTACATGGCAGGGGCGTCTCCCGCACCGGCATCTTCAGGTTTTGTTGCGGGCTGTACTCTGTCAGACACGCCAGACCCCCAGCGACGCGAGGTCCAGCTTTTCCCAAACACGTCTGTCTGCAAAGCTAGGTTTAGGATGCCTAGTGCGTGCGGATTTCCCCTTTCCCCTTTCTCTGCCATGTTCATTCTACTAGAGGGGACGCTGTCCAGTTAAGCGAGATTTTTTTCCCTTCGCTCGGGTATCCCCTCCTCGCTGTGCTTCCTGTCCCGCTGGGTCTGCACCCCTGCCCACTCGGAGCTCCCAGCACAGTGCTGAGGTTTGCCCAACCCAGTTTGCTTAAGTTTAGAGCTGTGTCTGGGGTAGCCGGTCAGGCTCCCCGTTTTGGCGTCTGGTCTCTCAAAGGCCTTTCAGAAACGGGACTGCCTCAGCCCCTCACCAAAGCAGGACGTCTTATTCATCATATGTGTTTACCACATAACTATTTCTGTATCTGGGAGGCAAGAGGTTCATAAGTTTGAAGCCAGCGTTTTTGCAACACAGGCAAAATCTTCTCACGATTTTTTAAAAAATCCTATTCGTCCCGGGGATTTAGCTCAGTGGTTCCAGCACCTGTCTTGCAAGCGCAAGGGTCCAGGTTTGATCCCGGTAACCACATACAATACTGGTTTGTGGAAACTCACACCCAGCAGCAATCAGTATCACATATCACAGTGCCGGGTGTGGTGACTCACGCCTGTAATCCCAGTATTTAAGAGGCAGAGACAGGAGGATTGCTGTGATGTGAGTTTGAGGCTGCACTCAGGGCCATCCTGAACTACAAAGCGAGACCCTGTCTCCAAGAACAAAAAACAACAACAACAAAAAAAACACAAAAAATGGGCTAGGGACTTCCTTCGGTGCAAAGGTCCTGAGTTCAATCCCAATACTGTTAAAATTACTGTATATTTACTGTATTATGTATTTATGTTTCACATGTACAGTGTCTACTGTATCTTCTACCATATGTGTAATTATTGTGCTGTGCTTGCATGTTGCCTACATGTTTATTATCTGTCTTGCACCTAGAATGCTGCCTTAAGAGGCAGGGGTTTTTCTGTTTGGGGAATGAAAGAGTGGAATTTCCCCTGGGAAGTGAGGGCCAACTGCAGAATACTCTCCACCCAGTCTGGAGCCAGAAAGAACCAGAAGAATCTGGCAGAAGAGACTGAGGCTTCCAGGTGTCTCCTACTTTCTGAAGCCAGACCAGCCAATGAGCCTGCTTTCTGAGTGGTGCTCATGGACTGAGTCCTGTTCTGTACAGGTGGTTTGGTGAAAGATGGTCAATATCTACTGGAATGCTTGTTCAGTGTAACAGAGATCAACAAAACAGAATCCACTGGATAATTAATTATCAGTGTGTCAAGACCATCAAGGTTCGCACCCCGAGAGGGGTCACTGCTCTGCATCCACCTCAGCCCTTCAAGCAGGGAGCACTTCTTCCAGGCCTTGACCTCTATGTTCTCCACCAGCTCCATGCTCCAGACCTCACAGGGCACTGATGATTCCCTCAGGAAGACCAAGATGGCTGTCAAAGGATGGGTGGATGATGGCCAGCCTGGGCTTTGCTGTCTTCACAGCTCTCAGCTCCTGCACTGATGGCTCACTCAGCTCCACGGAGGCCAGACTATAGTAATGTGCACAGGACAGCGGGTTGGGTCATAGAGAGGGAAAAAGCCTGGGCTATGAGTTCAGTTCTGAGGGTCCTGGGATGGAGGGGCAGTATTAAGCTGATGGCCTTGTCTGTGCCAAAGGGACAAGGACAGATGACCAGTCAGGGATCTGCCACAGATGAGCATCCCTTGGGGAAGTAAAATGGTGGTAGAATTACTGGTCCAGACTGTGGCTGGAATATGGGTATTTGATCAGCAAAGTGGTCTTAGGGTAGGTATAGCGGAAGGGTGCTTTGGGCTAGACTCCCAAATCTTGTTGGAATCTGGTCTCTTGGAAGGTCTCTGAAGGAATCTGCTCATGAGGGCCTGTAGGAGCCCCAGGAACCCTCCTGTCATTGATAGGCTATTTCTCAGTACCCTGTCTGCTCACCCTTCCTTTTACCTGAAGATCTGCAGGTTGCATTCTGGGTCCTGCAGGACTGCACCATGGATAAGGTAGGTAACAACCACTGAGGTCCTGGGTGGTGAGAGTAGGACTCTACCTGAGGAGGCCTATCAGGTGCTGGAAGGCTTTCAAGGGGCTTGGCAGCTGGGAAAGAGCTCTTCTCAGGTGTTGCTGGGGAGGGGTCACCCCCTCAGCTTTTTGGGCAGAACCTCACCTGAGTATCTATACCCAGGACTGGGGCCAGGCCAGGTCAGGGTCATAGAGAGGTCTCAGCAGATCCTGTCAGAGAGTTTGCAGTGGGACATCCTCCTGGTCAAGAAGTCACAGATATGATGTGTGAGATCAGAGTTACCAAGCAAAACAAATAGAAACCAAAACAAAACCCAAAAAGAATCAGCTAGAGGGCCGGGGGATTTAGCTCAGTAGTTCTGGTGCCTCCCTTGCAAGTATATGATCCCCAGTGCTGGTAGCCACATACAACAATGCTGGGCGTGGTGACTCATGCCCACCAGCAATCTACCACAAAACACAATGCCAGGTGTGGTGGCTCATGCCTGTGCAGAAACAAGAGGATTGCTGTGAGTTTGATGTTTGCCTGGGCTACATAGTGAGCTCAGGGCCGGTGTGAACTACAAAGTGAGACCCTGTCTCAATTAAAAAAAAAAAAAAAAGTAGCTGGATCTGTGTGTGGGCCCCCTGGCCAATTTCTGTCCCCAAGTGCACAAATCACCTGCTTTCTGGTCGATTGATATTTACCCTGGAGAAGGTGTGGGCGCTGTTTCTTTGGTCAGCTAATCCCTGTGGTAAGGCAGTTGTGTTGTTTCTTTTTTCTTTTTTCTTTTCTTTTCTTTTTTTTTTTTTCTCTTAGTACTGAGTATCTTGGTGCATTTAGTTTACTAGTAGAATTGTTGGGCCAAATGTAATCATCCTTTGGATTCTTTAGGTTTATTTCTACCTCCTCCCCATACCTATTAAGCTAGTATGACATGTCACCATCAGTGAGTGGCTACTACTTTCATTGTACCTGTCAATATTAATTCCTATAACTTCTCTTATATTCTGCTCAATGATGATGGCTAACAGTGATTGGAAAGCTATTGCATTCCAGGTGCTGCACATTGTAGCTTCTGATAGCTCATCTCTCTGAGGGGTCAATCTGGTTAATTTCACACCGACTCTTTCCTCATTAGCAGCTAATTTGGAGATGGAGTCCTGGCAGGTCCGCAGGCTTCTTCATAGATTGTCCTTCTGTCTGTATAGAATATCCTGCTGTAAACCTCCACCAGGAAAGGAGGATCCTGTGGTCACTCTCCTCAGTTTCCTCAGGCCACACTGAAGGTCTGTCATGGCCTTGGAGAGTGGATACATTGGGGAGACCTGCGTTGTTTCATGGTGGCTTAAGAACTGCTAGAATAGAGAGGCAGTGAGGCTCACTATGCTCTTTCCAAGTTCCTTTATATCTGTGCTCTGGGCTCTTGGAGCTGCCTCTGCCAGTCCCTCCCACACCAAACCAGGATTCCTCCATCCTTTTCTAATGAAGTGGGTCTGAAGAGCTTTAGGCATAGCTCTGAGACTGGTGCCAAGTGAAGCTAAGTTCAAAGAAACGAGCACATTTTTTGCTCTGTAGGAACTGAGGGTCTAGTGGAAGAAGCAGGCCTGCAGGATATAGAGTAACCAATGGGATATCAGGTCATTTGGGGCAGCCAGGGCAGGCTTTGAAAGCAAGCAGCAAAGGGAGTGCTGCACATGGAGGGCACAGCAGGTACAAGGCTCAGGGGACAGGGCATGGTGCATTCCAGAATTTACTGAGAGAGTACATGGTCAAAGGGTTAGGCCAGAAGGTGTGGGGGCTATTTCTCTCGTCAGCTAATCCCTATGGTAAGGCACTTGTGTTGTTTCTTTTTTTCTTCTGCCAGAAGGCAGCTGCCATGCTAGAAGATCTGCCTTGGTTGTGGATGGCTGAAAGTGGGTGTGGTGAGGACACTTTGGGGAAGATGGGCACTGGGCACCTGCCTTTTAAGGGATAGCTGGAAGTAGCCTAAGCCTTTCCTGTCACTTGAGGGACTAGACACCAGGTCTGGACATGCACCCTTAACTGAGAAGGGGACCAGTGTACAGACAAACATTGTCACTCATGATGCATGAGATTCACCCCTTCAGCTATTTCACTCTTTCTTTTTTTTTTCTCCTGCCAGGTCAGTAGGCCTTAGCTGACCAACTACAGCATCTGTCCAACTGGGCAGCACGGCATGCAGTAGCTAAGAACATCAAGTTCCATGTGACTGAAGCGCACATGCTCCAGCATCAGCTCGAGGAGGTCGCTCAGGGCCTGGTATACAAAGCCTCATCTTGGGTCTCGTACAAACAGTATAGCAGCTCCAGGGGGAAGTTGGGCTCTTCCTCCTCCTTAATCTCCTCTTCCTCTGGCTACTGTGTGTCCTTGAGTCTGTTGGTCTCATCTGTTCCCTCTGGTGCCTCTCTGAGGTTGCCCTGCTTCTGTACTCTGCTTTACATGTGCTGGGACTATGCAGCCAGCGTTGTGCTCCATGTTCTACACACACTCCACACTCAGTAGCCTGAAGAAGCGTGTGACGAGTGTGAGGTGGCTGTGTCTCTCGGAGCTTGGGCACAACAGTGTCTTCAGGCCTCTTGTGGGGACCCTGGAAACTCTCTCATTCTCCAGCAGATAGGATAGCAGAGTAAAGAACTACTGGACGCTTTTGTCAATGTACTGGTAGATCACTTCAGTCTCCAGCAAGCTGGCAGCTCCTTCTTGATGAAAAAGCTTTGGACATTGGAGCTCAAAAGCTCCTTGTGCTCCAGGTCCCTTTTGGAGAACCTCGCCTTGTATGCTAGGATGACTTTGCAGGCCAGGTGGCATGGCTTGCGAAGTTCTCCCACATTTGGGGCCCCTTAGTACCCATGGAGCTCAGCGTGCTGGTGAGGAACAGCAAGAACACCAAAGGGATGGTCTTTGAGGTATGCAACAGGTCTCAGCCTAGCTCCAGCTGCTGGTGCAGTACGATGCACACTATTCAGCACATGGCCAGCATGAAACCCAGGGAAAAAAGTGTCTCATTCTCCTTCACAAAGCCGTAGGTGCACTTAGCCCTGCATTTCTCCTGGAAGAACTTGTAAAAGTATTGCTTCTTGTCCTTGGAGAATCTGTGCACTTCGGTGCACTGTGGGGCCCACCAGTCGCACACAACTTCCCAGAGGCTGTGGAGTGCATGGTCACCAGCAGGCTGGCTGAGGGTAGCAGCACCTTGCTCAGGAGTCCTCCAGCAGCTGTGCACCACTTGTCTCCCCGAAGGGATCCGTGCAAGACACAGCCTAGAGGTGTCTGGACACAGGCAGCTCATCTGACCTAGCACTTACCTGGAGTAGGAGACACTGGCCTTCTCCAAAGAGGTTGCATGTAGGTCTGTCTGGTGCTTTTGCAGAGACAGGCAGCCAGCCTTTCCCCTGGATGACTGGGCCAAGTCCTGGAGTGGGGGTGGCTTGCTTCATCCATACCCCAAGTTTGAGTCTTCTTATATGACAGTTTCCAGGCTCCGAAGCCCAGAAAGTGTGGCATGAGTCCCCTGTTATCCTTTAAGTGGTTTACTTGGTGACCTTTGGCTTTTTACTCTTCTGTTAACATTCCGGGGGTGGTGGCATTGGGCTGTGATTACAACACATGGCTTCAGAGGCAGTGGGCAGAGGGGAGGAAGTATTGGCTCAAAACTACCCCTCAGCTAAGGGATTAAATTTCCATGGGGTTAAGTTCTGCAAGTGACTGAGAAGGTGCTTCGAGGCAGAAGAACACTGGGGGCAAAGGAGGAATGTGCAGGGCTGTCATCTGGGAGAACAGGGCTGGAGTGTGAGGACAAGGACACAAGCTCTGCAACATCCCACGTGATCTTGAGGTGGCTGATGGGCAGAAGTTTGGATGCATGGAATGTTGTGGTTCTATAGGTGACACCCCAATGTGGGGTTCCTGTGCCTGTGAGGGTATGAAGAGTGCCCAACTCACATCTGAGTGGCCGTACTCATGGTGTGCTAATGTGAAAGAATTTTTGGTGGGCTCAGCAACAGTCTCCAAAGACTACAAATCCTAACTCTCCTACCTGGGAGTGTACCCTCATACACCAAAAGGGACTTTGTAGATACAATGAAACTTAGGGTCTGGAGATGGGGTGGTACCCTGGATTACTCAAGTGGACCTAACATGTTATCATATGTTCTATCAGATGGAGGCAGTGAGTGCTGACATGGAACAAGATGCTGTGCTACTGGGTTTGAAGCTGGAGGAAGAAGCCAGGAGCTAAAGGATCTGGGGAAGAAGGCTAGGACAGAGTGGCCAGCTCCTCACATACAGCTTAGCCAGTGAAAATGATTTTGGATTCTTAACCTCCAGAACTGTAAGAGAAGAAACCTGCGGTTTTGGCCACTGTGTGTGCCATGGTTTGTCTCAGAAGATGCAGACTGAGAGTCTGCGAGCAAAGCTAGTTACCCCAGCATCCACCTGGTGCTGCTCACCCAGGCCCTATCTCTTCCCCTTGGAAGCCTGGGAGATATCCTGGGGAGGAACACCAGAGTCCTGAGAGTCTCATATGTAGCCTTGATACTCATAAGCCCATCTCTCCTTATTTAATAGGCCCTTGTTCCTGAAGAGGGTTTAGGTAATCAAAGACATGATTCTTGTTCAGCACCTCCTGACCTACCTATCAACCTCAGTCTCTACAACTTCAGGGGCCACCAGTGTCTGGGGTGGCTTCGTGAACAGGGGCGCACAAGATGCTCAGACTCAAGGGGGCCTAGCCTGGAGGGAATGTGGGTATTAACACCACACTTTGGGTAGCAGGGGTACACCTTTTAAGGGACCTTCATGACCAGGAATAAATTTGTCATCACAGAACCCTGAGAGGCCATAGACTGAGTGTGGTAGGCTTGAGGGCCCTGGCTCACTGGAACCCTTCCCCTCTCAACATGCTGGCTGGGACTCACTTCCTTTGGCAGGCTGGGATTTTGCAGGAGAAACCTTGCAAGACAAAGCCACAACCTCAAGAACAAATGGCTTGAGGTGGGGAATCTGGGCCCTGTGCTCTGTAGTATGTTTCACTTGTGTCACTGAGGCCACTGCTTTACCTATAAAAAGACTTCAGTGACTCTTGCTGACATCTGGCTGAGCCGAACTCTAACCTAAGATTTCCACACATTCCTGTGTGTGCAGATGAGGAATATGTAAGCACTGACATGTTACACTTCAACAGACATTTACCTTTCTCTATAAATTCTTTAAAAGAAGTTTTCCACCACAGCCATGTCTTCCTATCGCTGTCATTTAAAACAGAAAGCGCAGCGCCAGGTTGCCTGGATCCAGTCCTGGCTATGCTGTGTGACTTTGGGCAGAAGGTTTCACCTCTTTCTGTACTTTTGTTTCTCCATGTATGATGGGGTGAGCACAGCTCTTCTATCATGGGAAAGAAGTATGATGCCTTAAATACTTGCTCTCTTTGTTCCTGTGCCCCTGGGTGGCTGCTGCCATCACGGTGCTACTTTTGAGAAGCTTTTTTTCCAGCCCATCAAGAAGGTTCCACTTAGTTATAAATTTTTCAAGTTTATCTTTGTGGCTGCACAGTACTCCATTTCATAGGAAAACCATGTCTTATTAACCCATTTGCCAATTGATGGGCTTTTGGACTGTTTCCAAGATTTAACTATTACAAACTATAATTCTTTCATGACTCTACCCAGCGGGGAAATAGCAGGGTCTAATGGGAACTCTAATCCTAGCTTTTTAGGCATCTCTGAATCTAATTTCCATGATGGCTGCACTAGTTTACATCCCCTCCAACAGTGGAGAAGGATTCCTTTCTCCCCACAGCCCTGCCAGTATTTGTTATTGTTTGATTTCATTTTTGTTTTCTTTTTGGAGACAAGGTCTTACTTCTTGTAGTTCAGGCTGGCCCAGAGTTCACTATGTAGCCCAGCCAAACCTCAAACTCACAGCAATCCTCCTGCCTCTGCCTCCTGACTGCTGG